>JAOBBB020310264.1:0-10625 GCA_025331005.2 Zoanthus gigantus | reverse complement strand
GAACAAACTTAATTGTTTTATAACTTTAGTTTTTCCAACCGACAACACAGTTTATTTGCATTTGTTAAACTTGAAAAATTTTCAACACAAATTAACAATAAAAATTAGCTACGTGACTTAGGTAAGCAAACGAACAGTCCGAGCGGGTAGCCTTAAGAGTACTCAAAGCAGAAAATGATTATTTGCTGAATGGTTTTTAAAATAAACTATTAAAATGCGTCGGCGAGTAAAATAAACAAGTGATTTAATCAACTCGAAGTTGAAATGTTTAATCGTCGCCGTTTATAAAGAAGTACAAAGCAATAGTGTTCCCGACCAGCACAGCGACGATAGAAAGTAGAATTGTTTCAACTTAAGGTTAGAGTGGTTTTATAATCGCACAAGAATGGGAATGTTAAGAAATGAATCAGTCTTAAGTTTTAGCTCAACGAGAAGGTCGTAGTCCTCCTTTTGCCAACAAAAGCCGAGGTGGGATCCGGAAAATGGAATTTTAAGAAGATTAAATAAAGGCTTAGGAAAACCCAACAGTACCGGCTCACTGATAATTCGCTTTGTGTTGTAAGCGTTAATTGGACAGCGGAAGTTTACAGTTACCCACGCACAAACTAACCGCTTTGTTTCAGATGGTACGCTGCTCATTTGTTTCTCGGCTTGAAAGAAAAAACTATTCAAAATTAAATCTGCGGGAATTCATTGTTTGAAAAATATAACAATGAACACCTAAAAGTTGTTAGATATTAGAATTAATAAAAAAAAATCTTGTTTGAACACATGAAACTAAAATTGAAAAGGCCGACCTACTGTGCCGTTGTTTAACTATCTGAATAAGTTAATTTCAATATAAACCCCAGTTTTAATTTTAAAACATTTTTTTGGCCAAATTTTAGATTTTAGTTATTTTTCGTAAGTATCAACGCACGTATGAGGCAATATTCCTTGCCATAACTCCATATAGTATTAATGTTTTTTATATCGTTTAAGCAACAAAAGTTTGTTATTAAAGCAGTTTTGTGATTAAAACTAAGTGCTAGACTATGGAAAAGGTCTCAGAGTTATATGTTTTCTTACGCTTGTATAAAATCTTTGAAATTTTGAAAGTATAGATTGTTGGCTGATCAGAAGCTAAAGTTTATGTTTAAAATGATTTTGCTTATAAACGACCATCAACCGAAAGACGAGGTCGATCTGGCGTTGTGAAATGTTTTGGCTGTAGTTGTAATTAACGAAGACGAAGAAGAAGACTTATACGATGAATGATGATGGTAGTAGTGGTGGTGACGGATGTGATAACAGTTGTGGAGGTTGACGATTATTTTAACAATATCGTAGTATTTTTTATTGTGAAAAATTACTCTGTTTAAACAATGGATAATTACTTTAAAACTATTACTAATGAACATGGTGGTGCTGGAAGAGACGACCATGATGATGAAGGCACTTGTGAAGGTGACGATTCCGGAAGTTTTTGCACAAGCTGCAATAATGCATAAATAAAAAGTGTTTGAAAATGATTTAAATCACCTTCAACCAGTACTAAACCATCGACAGAGACTAGCAATATCATGTTTCGTCTTTTTGGTACTCGACCTATTGCCCCGGCCAATTCTTTTCAAGAACTTGAAGATTTGTCGAAAATCGACTTTCCATTATTAAATGTATCAATATATTACTGATTTTAAATAATTGGGTTTCGTTTTAACATTTTAATATTTTGAGTTTTGTTTCAACTCTTTTTGCCTCAGATCATGTGCCAAAAATGCAAAACTGAATCTGCACGGAAACATCAAACAAAGGCGGAAACGTTTTATAAACCACGTACGTTTTGATTTAGGGGGGAACAATAACAGTTGACTTTGTGTTTTTGTAATGAAACAAGCTATCTTTGTCTGTTTGGAGAATCGTTTATATTATCTTGACAGTTTTTTTAGATCGTTTGCGCCTTAATTTAAAAACAATTGTTTTTATCTGGAAAAGCGTGGGATTCCAGAACAAAATGCACCAACACACTGCAATACTATTTTTGGAAGTTACATATTAATCTCTTATGACGTCACGCATTAGGCGGCAATCACTCACACAAGTCTCTTCACCCGCGTGGTTCAAGGAACAACTCGCGGGACCAAACTGTTGAATTCAATGACAGGATATGAATCTTGGTTTATCAAAGGGTAATACGCGCTACCAGCGTTGCTTTAATACTGTTTTAGTGGCCTCAGGTATTTGGTTACGGCATGCATCTATACTTGGGTTTATCAAACTTTCAATAACCGATGTAGCAACTTCTAAACCATGTATTTTTCCTACAACAACACTCAACAGGTTTTGATACTTGTTAACTGTTCTAACATTAAAATAATGAGCCTATTAGTCTGCTTTCAAACTGAACCAGCAACCTAATGATTTCGCTAAAAGGGCTTACATCAGTTTGTTCTAAACTCGGAAAGCACAATTTTAAAGCAAGCAAAATGATTGCCCATTTAATACGTTCTCGTCAACTGGTTTAAATAAATGTTTTAAAAATAATATCAATCGATCACTCCTAATCTTCAAGACATCCAAAAGAATCGTCAAATTATATATTTTTAACAAATTTGATATATAATTCTTTTATATAGAAGCGGGTTTTATCATAAGGGTTAGGAACATATACGGTTCAAAATATCATTGAGAAGTTAATCCTGAAGTGTAAGTCAATAATATATTGATAGCCCAGCGCGTTAACCCTCAAACACAAGATGAAATAGAATAATTATGTATCTTCTTCCTAAATTTTATTTGATATTGTTTCTCCGGGAAACATTTCATAACAATATATAGAAATTTCAATTTCCTTCACAAAAATAAAGATCTTTTGTTGAATTGTCTTTGGCCGAAACAGTAAACTTTACAATTATTACAGGGAATGTCTTTGGTGGCTTCAAATAACAGCACAATTCACATTTGACATGACTTGTAACTAAATTATATCACGTCTAGAAATAATAACTACGTTACAAAAATATAGCGATTCAAAAAAGGTCTCTAGATACAAATACATGCAGCTAAATTTCAGCCTTGTTCTTAATTTGTCTACAAACATGTCAAGAGACATACACACTCATCTTACTATAAAATCTATCAGATTTGTTGTCAACTATAGGAAAACACTACGCAGACATTATTTCCCTTATTGGCCTGTTTTGATTTGTAAAAATATTCATGTATCTTCAAAACGACTGTATTATTTACATACAAGAATAAACCCTCTATAGTTTGCGGCGTTCATATAATTTATACAGTGTTAACGCGTCTCTGCAAAATCTGGCTGGTTCGCTAAACGCCAACGCAGCAATTTGCTAAAGAAGTTTTGGTTCCTTCAAGGAACCATTAACCAGACTATCAATTTCATGCAAATAAATGCTCTAAGTAAGAATGTTCGTCTTTCATATACTAATTAGGATTATTAAAAGCACAATCTTGTACAAAATATTTCAAGGAATAAACACTATCAGTCGATTTCTATTGCGGGCATCGCTTTGGATTACAACTAATAAATGTACATTTCTAATGACAATGCCCACACAACAAAAGCTCTACTCTATCTTTGAGAACATAAAAAAACACAATCACTTTCTTCCTATTAAGCATGCGATTGCTTGAATAACTTCGTTGCTTTTAAAGCTTTTAACTTGTAAACCCAGGAGATCTTTCTCGCTCGCTTGTCATTTTTTAAATCATGTTAATAGAGCAGAAGTGAAAGGAGACTTGTTTTTTTCCTCCGCGTAATTAACAAACACAATACAATGGTCGAGTAGGCGGAGCCACAAAAAGGACTGTATTTTATCACTATAATAACACTATGCAAATCCGACGGTGATCATTGAAGCGAATGAGCAGTTAGAAAAGACGCAAGTAAAAGACTTTACAACTAAGTTAAGCAAAAGCTAATAGCTAATATTAATTAACATAAATGTTACTTAGACCGACAAAGCTATCGATCTCTAGCTTGAAACTTTAAACTATTATAAAATCGCAATCATGACTCGAAAGCCCAACTCGAAAGTTTCGCTGCGAAACAAATTCCCATTTCTCTTCGTTGGCATTAGAAGTTACCAATCAGGCAAATATAAAAACGTATTTATTTTATAAGTATACTAGCTCTGATACCGCTATTTTCAATTACGAATAAGTAAAAAAGTTTGTAAAACTTTACCAATGGACACTTACAACCATGTGAGAAAACTATCCATTTTAGTGCTAGGAGAAAGGACCGACTCCACGTCTCGAAAGTCGTTCAGGATTTCAGAGTTTATATCAAGGTCTACACCCAAATCGTCTGTCTCCATTGCATTTGTTGAGTTTTCGTTTCGATCAATTATTCCCACATCAACATTTGTTCCTGGAATGTTGTCGAGAAATTCTGGATATCCCCTATTGGAACGATTTTCATTATTGCGACGTAAGATGTCTTTACTGTTTGAGTTAGCATCAGTGTAAATTTTTTGGTCGTGATTCATTTCAATATCATGATTATAACCGGGGTAGTTCATGCCAAGACCCGAGTCCAATGAGCTTTCTCGGGTGTGGATATTTGTAGAAGTGGAATCCTGTTGTTGTGCCGTATGGCCCATGAAAGCTTCACGGCTCAATTTACTGAGAAGCGAAGACTGGGAGCCATCTCCGTCCAACATGCCTCGCTTCAACATGATCTCCTGCTGTAAAATTTCTTGCTGTCGTTTCATTAGTATCTCTTTCTCACGTTGCAGTTGATGAAGAGCTGTCTGTGGGTTGGGACCTTGTGTATTACGGTTTTGAAGCTGGTTCTGTTGTTGGTTTGTCGGAGTCCCGGTGCATTGCGCCATTGCTAGTCTGGGATCAACCCAGCTTGTCGTTCTCGTAATATGGTTGATGTAATAAATTTCACCCTCCGGAGAAATTGCCTGCTCCCATCCTTCTGGTAGATTTCCTGTCGGCTGGATGTTAGCTAAATTCGGGTTTGATCGCGTTTTGCGAGGATCCAGCCATGTTGTGATTTGTTCAAAATGACTGTTGAACGAGCAAACAGACAAACCATGGTTAAGATGCGTGTGATACCGATACACTCGGACACAATACATTTCAAACGTTTCACTTTTGTTGTTGTGCGGATTGTCAAGTACAAATTGGCTACCAGCCATTTTGAGTAATGGATAAAAGCAACAGGTTTCCCTTAATTGACTAAAACCCATTCAAATACACAAGTAAAAAATATCTTGCCTCTAAAGTGGCAAAGAAGTGTTATCGAAAATCCTAAACTATTAATCGAGTGATCTTGTGCTCTGTCACTTGTGTCCAAACACTTAACATAATAAAATAAAACGCGTTGATTTTGTCTTGTCGTTGTTATCAATCAATATTTAAAGCAGCCTTAATTTAACAACGGGAAAAACTATAGAAAATTAAAATTGTAAAAACGAAAAAATAAAGCGTACTTACTTCATAAAATATCTTTGTCCACTTGGCGTACTTCTCATTTCCCAGCCGGGCGGTAAAGGAGTATTGTCGTCAAATGAATCATTGCTAAACGACGCTCCTCTACTATGCTGGTTGGTTGTATTCGCAGCATTTCGAACAGCGGAAAAAGACGCTGGCGAAGAACGGGTTCTCGAATGAGATACTGTTGGAAAACCTCCCTCGTTCGGATCAGGTGCACTTAATGTACTTTTGCTGTGTTCAAGCGGTGGCGGCTTAAAGAAAGATGGTGGTAACTTTCGCATCCTCATCGGCAGCGAATTAGAATTTTGCTCAACCTTGACTGGATTCATAACATGTGTAAATAGTCGTTCAAGTTCATTTTCGGAATCTTGACGAACATGGACAATTACGTTGTTGCCTGCTTTTCTCTCCATTGTGATCTATAAGTGTCCTGTCTGACCTTGAAATAGTTAGTTATCAAGACACTAGCCACCATATATTCAATCTCGTTGCGCTTAATAAATTCCTCCAAGTGATAAAGGTACTGCAGATCACGAGTATAAATACATCAATGAGATGCACGCCACTATAGTACTCAGCCGTCATTGCGGGGGGCTGCTTTGCCGGGCGGGACGTAACGTCATTTGATCTCCGGAGAATATGTTGCCTAGATATGAGCTAATTCACCAATCACATTGCGCGGTGAAGCAAAGGAGGGTCTGAAAGATTCATTGTTCTGTTTCTATTTCTACAGCCTACGTCAGTTGATCATTGCCATCACAGTGAAAGTGCAGCTGTGAAAATGACGTTCTTCAAGTTGCAAAAGTTTCTCGTTTCGCTTGCTATGTCATTTGGCAGAGCTGCGGGTCCTTCACCAGTGAGGTTTGCGAAAACCTCTAAGTGAAAGAAAGTTTGAAGCGTTCATGTTGTCATAACAACGCGTCATGAAAAAATCTGCCAAGTATAAAGACGGGATGGGAAAACTGACAGACACAAACAACTAGAACAAATCTTTCCACAAGACCCAAGAGTAAACCAGATACATGGCTCTTTCATGGGCACGTGATAACTAAAACCAACATTGAGAACGTGACTTCGACTTCCTTGCTATTTTAGTGAGAGTACAGTAACGATCAGTTAAGAGTCAGATCTTTCTCCCGCCTTCGACAAAAGCTCAAATCACTGTTAATAACCGGAAACCCGTAGAAGCCAACTGGAAAACAATGGTAAATTAATCAGTGATATAGTTCAGCGGGAGTTTCTTTATTTCCGTAACGGTAACATTCACTTGTTGTGTCTTTTATCTTTCAGTAAGAAAATGAATTTGCGAGAGCAGCGTAATCAAATCGCAGTCATTAGCAAAAAAACTGCGGTTGATCGGCTGATCATATAAGATTTGCCTGAAAAAACAACAACAAACCGAATCATTTGAGCATGCATTCGTGTGTGTGTATGTGAGTGTGTTTTGTTGAGAACAAGTTAATCTTTTTCAGCAGATTGCAATGAGCAAATTTGTCTTCTTGTCAAACAGCAAAGAACTATTACTCCATGACTGAGAGACAATTACTTTCTCGGGAGACTGAGAAAGCTGACCCTAATCCACGCATTCGATCACAAAACTGATAAATTATTATTCAGAACCGACTCGCTACTCTTGCATTTTTATATATAAAAAGATGAAACTTTTGACAAGGCATTTTGTTTAGGTTGGTCAAACTTTAAAAACTTCTCAGTTTTTGTAGCTTTTTTTTAAAAAAAAGAATAAACAATAAATAAAGCTTTTCAGAGTAGTAGATTAAAAAACAAATTTTACAAAGCTTTTATTAATTGCATTTGAAAGATTTCAGTTATTTTTTCTTGAAAAAGAAAATGTATCGCACTACTAAGTTACTCCAAGTTTTACACAAGTCAGGCTCATATACCTTCACCTCAACTCTGTAACACAATATCAAAAAGCATATGAAAACAAACCTCGCTGTTTGGTAATTTCGTTTGCTTTCAATGCACTTGTAATGAATCAGAAACAGTGTCAATAACCTTAAGTTACGCTTGGTAAGTTTTCAGTTATCACGCAATGATCAAACAACAGAAAGAAAAATTTATAACGCGTTTAAAGTCTACACATCCATATCTACTTTGTGTTTGTTTTAAAGGTCAAAACGGAACAATTATTATTTTAAAAGCTGATTTAAGAAACCACATCTGCCATATGTTGGTCACACTACAGTTGCTTTTAGTTACTGCCTAGAGGCATGTTATCTTTCTCAAGTGTTCTTTTTAAAAATGAAAAATGACTGAAAAACACTGATAGGAAAAGAACTGGTTGTTTTTATAATAAATGTTAGTAATCTTTTTATTAAAATACACAGAAAGTGAATGGCTTTTTTCTAAGCTACTCTTATTTGTGTGGTTTTAAAATAAGAATCGATATTGATGTGGGTTTACAGTTGAATTCAGCTGATAAGTGACAACAAAATTTGTTTTGGCCGGTGTTGGATCAAATCCAAAAATTAGGAAAAAAGTTCTCAGAAACTGTGCAATGACTTTTAGTCAAGATGTCCATGTATTCGAGGCCAGTTTGTTTGTAGCGTGAGATGTTACATAGTGTTATAACCAACAAAAATTAAAAAACCAAAATGTTCTCCAAATTAAGTATTTTCTCAGGAAGCTCACTTGTCAGCTGATCACCCTTTAAAAAGTCTCAAAGTCAAATCTTTCAGTACAAAACTGAAAATCTTTAAGACGAGACTTAGCTTTATTAAAAACCTCTAACAAACTCAGTCTCTTTCGCACTTGCTCGGAGAAGTGAACCGCGACTCATCATTCATGGCGTCACTGTTCATATTTTGATTGATAGAAAATCTATTGTGTACTAGTTCACGTCAGCAATAGGAACAATTGGAAAGCAGTGGACCCAGAGGAGAGAGATTTGGAAGAGAAAAATATTTTAGACAGTTTCGCTGGATCGAATGTCGATTTGTTTGTTAACAACATTGTTCTTTGTTTATGAATTCAACTGTGCATCATACCGCGTGAAATCCATTGTGCTCAACAGGTGAATATTAAAATGTTCGGTTCCGTACCGGTGTTCAGTCGAGAACAACAACCCGTTGATATCTTGTTTACAAGAGGACAAACGGAGTTGCTGCAGAGCCAAAAGACTAGCAGTTCTGATTTGCTGTCTGAAATCAGAGTCTTAAAGATTGATAAATTTCTGTTGAAAGTTTTTTTCAAAGCACGAACAGCAACAGGTGTGTTGTCTGTTTTTAAGGCCGTGGCTTACATAAACGCCAAAGTTAATTAGAATGCAACATTTTAGAGCAAAAAAACAAAATCAGCTAGCCATTAACGTTAATTAAACTCTTTATTGTCAAAGACAAAGTGCAATTGCTTTGCTTTTCAAACTGCACTTTCAAGTAAATTCTTATTGCTGAATAAAAATTTAGCGAGTGTAATCTCGACATGCCCTCAAGCTAATTTGCAAGTAAAGAAATATCAGTTTGGGTTAAGCTCAGGTTAACCTAACCAATCGAGCATTAACTTTCTATGGGCGAGAGCGCATTGCGATCACGTACATATTGAACAGGTTTCAAAAGCATTGACCTTTTGTGTCCTGACTAAAAGAAAAACCCGAATAGTTGAATACATCGCATGCAACTACAAATTATCAAACCACAAAAATATATTGTTTTTATATTGAAATTTATAAACGTTTTCTGTAGTCTTTGCGGAAATACAGTTTAGCAAAATGGCTAAGATCATATAAAATAGTAAAACTAAGATTTTAAAAACGCGAACTCAAGTGCTGATCAAAGGTTGTCATTTGTGATAAGTAGGTTGGATATTCGCAACCAGTAGATATGGCAGTACATGACTCTTGCAAAAGAAAGTGAACTAGCATAAGTCATTAAGTGGCCTTATCTTGTATTCGAGATATAAACGACAATTTTTGGCGTCCACTGCCACATAGATTTTGACCTAATCTCTTTGAGTATAATAGTCTTACAATGTGTTCAAGTACCGCTACTTAATCAAAGATGGATTGTACTTTAAAACATGCAACCTCATTTTATTTTACCATATCCACACCGTTCTTTGCATTATATCGCTTCAACAATGCAGGCTTTATTGTTTTAAAAGAAGTAAAAAGATTTTTAACGGACTTTGTATTGAAATTTCTAGTACATTTTCTACCTCTAAAAAAAAACATGCTACTTCTTTTGATTTTATCTTGAGTGCAAAAAGCTTACTAGACATCGGTTCTACTGCGTGCAAATTCAATGAAACTGAAAGTAGGTCTTGCAAAACTTCCTACTAAGGCGACAAACAAAATGGACAAAATACACTTTTCAGCAACTTAAGAATAGTTGTAACCTGAAAAAAGTTTTTATTCTATTATTTTTTCTGTTCTATTTCTTTTTTTACTTGTACAAAACTCTCTGGTTCACTCTGGTGCCTGACTACTGAAAACATTCCATACCAACTTTGAGCCCCAATCAGCATCATTCTTATACCGGTTATTGTTTTTTTTTAAAAGTGCTTGTGCTGCGAGGGAAAATTTCACTGCAGGTTTCTGAAAATGCTGCCAGACAACATAGATCAATTCTTTGTGGCAATTAATGGGTCAGCGGTGGCAGGAAAGGTCTTACGATAGCTTAACCACAAAAAGTTACGTAGTTTTACAGATGCCGGCTCATGTTTTGTTATTGCCAAATGCAATGCACGTCCCCATGAAAAAATGCGAAGTTTCTCAAGTGCATGGGAAGAAGACACTCTTCAGTGTGGGAAACAACAAGACCTCATTAGACAGAAACGGTTCAGTGATGTTTTGCATAGCAATTACGTGAATCGAACTGACTTTGTTGAAGTGTGCACCATTGCATAAAAAAACTTGAACAGGCCCCAACTTGTAACATAAATAGCCTGAAGATGCGACACTTAATTAAAACTTGATTAAATTATGGTAAAATAGCCATTTTTTTCCCATTGGATGAGTTTAAGCAAGATGCTTTGCCGGAAAAGGTAACATTCGCTGTTATGCCGCGAGCCCTTACACAAACTGGAGATAAACAGTTTCGTACTCTCGAACACTATAGCTCAATCAAGTTGATTTATTTTGGGATAATTTCCGTACTGGGGTGTACTTATTTATGCATGCAGTTTCATCGCGTATTTTACTATAGAAGCTAGGG
>JAOBBB020310180.1:0-10625 GCA_025331005.2 Zoanthus gigantus | reverse complement strand
CAGTAATCTGCTACGTTGCCAGCGTGGTGGTCCCTGATAGTGTAATGGTTAACACGCCTGACTAGTATACAGGGAGAAGTGGGTTCGAATCCTGCTCGGGGAAATCTACCATTTTTTTTCCTGATGAGTACATTGGGAAGATTAAAACATATTTATTCTTTCTTTCATCATACAAACCGAATCTTTCTCAGCCTCGAAAAATAAGTATTTATGTGTTTTACAAATTCTCACCCTTTATTTAGATCTGTGAATTAGGCCAAACCAATTTAATTTCTGGGAGAAGGGATCTTTCCTAAAATTTGAACAGTCAGTCAGTCGGAAAAAAAGGACAATAAAAATAGATCCCCAATTTTTTGCTTTGGCTTTGAATATCAATATTAAAAACTTTCATTATGGCAAACCCTGCATCTATAGCGATTTTTCAAAGTTTGCATTTAAAAAGTTTCAGTATGTTGAAGTTTAGGTGACCTTAAAACTAAAAAATAATTTGTGTGCCATTCGTCAAGTGCTGTAAATCCCAGTGTCTTTGCCGATAATTTGACCCCAAATTGTTAATACATAGTTTGGGGGTCAGCTTATACAACGAACACCAATTTTTGAAAAACAATACTGACAGTGAACTGGAAACTAAAAACATATTTATTTATTTTTACAATGTGTGAAAACAAAAAGTTCCAGTTTTGAACAGTTTTAAAAGCGACTTCCGTTCATTGTTTCCATTAGTTCAAATACAAAAAGTGCATTTGTAACATTGATACATCAGAATATATGATTTCAATGATTTATCAAGAAAATATATTAGAATAAACTATTTTATAGTTGCAAGCATAAACAATAATGTAAAACTTTACCAGGTAGGTAGGGAACTCCATATAGGGTCTTGGAGAGTAGCATCCCTGCCTTCTGGAGCTAGTTTTCCACCACATTACTCAAAATTTTGTGAAAGGCTTTAGTCTAGGGACCACTCATGTCTGAAAACTGAGGTTTGGGGTAAGCAAGGGTATGCTCCCCATAGAAGCTACTCGCTCCAATAAAATCCTCATGATGACAACAAGAAAACATGGGCACTATGTTGCAGCTCAAAGGCTGGGGTGGGCTGCACTTGCCTACCACAAACAGAAAGGTGCAGCCCCTGACCCTGGGCTGCACAAGGACATGTATGGCTTGCACAATGATGGGAAGCCTGATGAGCGGCTTGGGGTGAAGGTGGGGACTTGGAGTGTAGGGAGTATAAGTGGGAGAGGTACAAAGATATGTGAAGAGATGAGGAAGAGGAGGGTGGATGTGTGTTGTCTGCAAGAAGTGAGGTGGAGAGGACAAGGAGCGCAGTTTATGGGTGTGAAGGGTAGGAAATTTAAGTTGTGGTAGTCTGGCAAAAGTGATGGTACGGGAGTAGTGGGAGTTTTGATGAAGGAGGCGCTATGTCAGAAGGTTGTGGAGTTGCGAAGGAAGAGCGACAGAGTGATGACAGTAGTGATGTCACTTGAGGAAGAAGTGATAAGAATAAGATGTGTATATGGTCCCCAAAGTGGCAGAACAGATGCAGAGAAAGAGTGTTTTTATGGTGATTTAGGAGTGAGTGAGATCTTCACAGCATGGGTGAGCTAATATTCCAGGTATGGGTGATTTTAATGGACATGTTTGTAAATGGATTGAAGATTATGAGGTTGTGCATGGTGGAAATGGAATTGGGGAGGGAAATGTGGAAGGAAAGATGTCGTTAGAATTTTGTGATGAAAAGGAGTTTTGTGTGGCAAGACATGGTTCAGAAAAGAGGAGAAGAGGAAAGTGATGTACGACGCAGTAGAATATGGAACAGAGATTGATTTTGTGCTGGTGGGAAAGGGAAATAGAAAGTATCTGAGAGATGTCACAGATCTGATTAAGAAGAAGGTGAAGATGGTGATTAGAAAGGAAGCAATTAAAAGTGGGAAGGCTTGGAAGCTGAAGAAAGACGATACAAGAACAAAACTTGAAGGAAGAGTAAGAGAGGTGGTAAGCGCTGATGCACTGGACTTGTGGAATTGTTTTAAGGAAGGGGTGTTAAAGGCATGTGATGAAGTATGTGGGAAGAAGAATGGAAGGAGAGATTAAGGGGACACATAGTGGTGGAACAAGGATGTGAAGGAAGGGATTACAAAAAAGAAGGATGCACATAAGTTTATGAATAAAAGTGTAACTGAGGCAAACAAGGCCAGATACAAGAACATGAAGAATCGGGCAAAGAAGGTGGTCGCAAAAGCAATGAAGGAGGCAGCTGATTGGGAGCTAAGATAGCTGAGTGAGCATTGGAACAAGGTGTTTAAGCTTGTGATTTCAATGAAAAAGAATGGGAAAGATGATGAGGGAGGAAGATGCATGAGAGGTAATGGTGGTAGGCTGAATCTCAGTAAGAAAGGTAGTCATAGAGGGAAAGTCTAGAAATAGCACATGAAAAGAATTATGAATGAGGAGAATGAGTGGAATCAGAATGTGAAAGCAGAATTGAGGGCCAGTTGAAAGTGTTAGTTGGGAAGAAGTGGTGAAGGTGATAAGAGAAATAAAAGTGGGAAAGGATGCTGGACCCTCAGAAGTAAGTGTTGAAAAGATAGCAGCAAGTGGGGAGATTGGGTTGGTGTGATGGTGGAGCTATGTAAGGGTGTGTTGTATAGAGAGGAATGCTGGATGAGTGGGCGCTGAGGAAAGGGGAGTTACGGGGAATCTAGGGGAGTGAAGTTGCTAGAGCATGCAATGAAGATTGTAGAAAAGGTGCTAGAGAGGAGATTGCAGCATATGGGTGAGACGCAATTTGGTTTTATGCCAGGCAAAGGATCTATAGATGCAGTGTTCATGTCGAGGAGGTTACAAGAGGAGTACTTAAACAAGGAGAAGAAGTTGTATATGTGCTTCGTTGACCTGGAGAAGGCATTTGACAGGGTCATTAGGAAGGTATTGGAGTGGGCAATGAGGAAGAAAGGTATACTGGAGGTAATGGTGAGAGCATTGGTGATTTGTATGAAGGTGCAAAGACAAGAGTCAGAGTTGGGCTAGAGTTGTCCGAGGAGTTTGAGCTAAAAGTTGGTGTCCACCAGGGATCCATGTTGTCTCCGTTGGTTTTTGCAATCATGATTGACATGGTTACAGAGAGTGTGAGAAATGGTTTGATATGTGAGATGTTGTATGCAGATGACTTGGTTCTGGCGAGCAAAACTATGAAGGGACAGATGGAGAAGTTCTGGAAATGGAAGGAGGCATTCGAGAGCAAGGGGCTGAAGGTGAACCTCAGGATGATAAAAGTGGTAGTTAGTGGGGCAGAAGGTGAAGTGTCTTTAAGTAAGGTAGATCCATGTGGTATGTGGGAAGTGAGTAATGGCAAATTCAATGTGTGTGAAATGTGGGAAATGGATCCATTGAAGATGCATGAAAATAAAGAGGATAACCCCGAGGTTGGGGAGAGATTTTGTATGTGGAAGGTGCAAAAAGCAAGTTGATGGAACCGGTGGAGGAGTTGTGTGAAGAGGTGGAAATGGTGAGAGGTTTCTGTTATTTGGGGGATTGGGTGAATGCAGGTAGTGGTTGCAAGGCAGCTGTAACAGCAAGAGCTACTGTTGGGTGGGTGAAGTTCAAGGAATGCGGAGAGTTGCTGAACTCAAGGTTCTCCCTTAAGATGAAAGGAATGGTTTATCGGAGTTGTGTAAGGTCGGTGATGTTTTTATGGGAGTGAGATGTGGTGTTTGGGGGAAAATGAGATGGCAATATTGAGAAGGACAGAGAGAGCAATGTGTGGTGCAAAACTGATAGAGAAAAAGAGGACAAAGAACCTAGTGGAGATGTTGAGATTGAAGGAAGCAGTGGTTCATATGGCAAAATGTGATTGGAGTGAGATGGTACGTACGGCCATGTGTTGAGAAGGGATGTATGGTAGGCATGTTTTGAGAAAAGCATTGGAGTTTGAAGAAAAGGAGAGCAAGAGTGTTGGTTTGGAGAAAAAGGATGGCATGAATTGAGTGAGATGGAGAGTGGGAGCTGGAGAGGTTGGTGCCAAAGTGGGGTAAATTTGGCCACCCCCATTTACTGTATGGGGATAAACCTGGATCAAAACTGGAGTGATGATGATACCAACAGCTGTTTTGATCAGCTTTTCAACAGCATCAATCAGGCGATTAATTAACTTTTTTTAATTATCAAAATTTTTGGGCCATTTTTTATTTTTTCTGCTTTCTGTGAAAACTGGGTCAGTCGGATCATTGCTCCTGAAAATGTAATTGGTCTGGCCTAAGTACTGAATACATATTCAACGAGCTGTGAAATGCATCTGCATCCAAGATTTGATTGATCGAAGCATCTGCTCAAGTTTATATAGATACTAAAATGTATTTGTGTTGCTTTGTCAAGGTCAGAATAATCAACACGATTTCGGTTTTCAATGGATACAGTATTAATTTTATTTAAAACAACAATGTTTGTAAGGAAAGTACTATAAAGCAAGCCTGAGACATGAGATTCTCAATGTCCAGCGTATGAGCATGCAAAATGGCTCTGAATTGTGAGACTTGACAGCTCTGTCTTACAGAGCTAATTAAACTGAAACAAGCATCTAAAATATAATCTTAGGTCCAACAATGAAGGAATAATCTTCAATCCTTAATTTGTGTTTGAAGCTCGATCTCATTTTACTTTAAAAAAACTTCTTAAGCCTCTTCTTTTTAAGATATATATATATATATAAAGCTTTTAATGATTTTTAAATTGCATGTACGTATGTACAGTAAGCACAATTATTAATGATTTTGTAGCATGTAGACATTGATATTATGTATTTTATATTTAATAATAATTATGTTTGATATTAATTTAATTAATATTTTTTGTTACTGATAATTATATTTAAAGTGCATGTAAATATTTAAATGAAATATGCCCTGTTCCTTCCCTGTGTTTGTGTTCACACCTCAGTGTATTTGTCTTTGCTTCATTGCATTCAGAAAGAATGCAGAACTGGGTTTGAAAAGAATATTACAATAACTATGTTTGATAAGAATGCAGTAACTGTATTTGGAAAAACAGCAGTGGGCTCGCTAACCACTCAGAATTTATATTCATCTGTAGAGTTTGAAAAGAACACTAAAACTTTTACAAAATTTAGTGCTGAGTTCAAATTAATTAGGTTGTATTGAGTAAATAAGCGTTTTTTATATGTGGCATTTAAAAATTTATCTTGCTGATCTGCTCTTTGTAAATCATTAACAGATAATTGGTACTAAAGATAATCCGGCTGCTGATCCCAGGCAAATGAGGAGAATTATAGCTGAAGATCCTAAATGGTCAGTAAAAAATATCATCATCATCATCATCATCATCATCATCATATACAGTTTTAGGTCCGTTTTACATGCTGACATGTGTTAATGGATCAGAAAATATTAATACTTCAGTGTAATGTTTTGTACTGTAATTATAGCAAAAACTTCAACAATTTTATTTAAGTTTCAAAGTTTTACTATAAATATGACAATTATGTAATTATGTTATTATGTACTAATTATTTAAACTGTAATTATGACAATACTGTAAGGTTAATTAGTGTGATGATTAATTCATTGTGTAAGCAACTCAAGGTTGAAGTTATAGTGATCATTGCAGTATTAAATACACATGGAGCTCCTAATTACAATATATAAGCTCAAATATCATAACTTTAATCTATTTTAGTTACTATTAATGTCACACCTGTACTTGCTGATCAATGAACATGAATATTTTGTAAAAAACCTCTCAACATGAAGTTTATAATGATGTAAATAACTTGCACTATAACAGCTAGTACTATTGATGTATTTAGAGTACAGAATGAGTATTTCAGAAATACAGGAAAATGTTTGTCTAATTTATAAATAACTGTTTGCTGATGGGTTTCAGGTTAGTCACCACTGACAGTAGCTAGTTATTTCTGTGCCATAATTATTAAATTTTTTCATAGACCACTTTCATAAATGGTTGCTATTTTAGTATTCTTTTGTTTGTATTCAAATTTGCTGGCTGGCTCTTCTTTGAGTGAAAAATTCAAATGAATATTTTTAACCCAAACAAGGCTAGCCAGGAAAACTTGCATATACAGACAAAAGAATACTACAATAGTCGCCATTTATGAAAGAGGTCAATTGAGTGTATGGGTATAAGACAGTATACACTAACAAGTTTCTCCAAAGTGTCAATTTGTGGGATGTTAGAAGTCAGCTTCCATTCTTGCCACATGTAAATAGATTAAACGTATACTTGTAACAAAGATTATTAGTGGTCATAAAAGAATAATAATGATTTATACATTCAAATTTCTTATTGCTTTTTAGGAGTCTTGCAACAGTTCCACTTTTGACAGAACTTTGTCTTTCACACATTGTTTCAGGATTTAGTGGTGAGTTTTCTTTAAAAAAGTTATCTAAAATATTGATTGTATTGCAAGATTGCCCATAAAGCTGGTAAAAAAATTAATTTTAACCAAAAGATTAAGCCAAAATTGATTTCATCACAATAAGAATTTACATAATTATTTTAATAGTTTTTCCAGGCCTACAGTACAGTAATTCAGGTTTTAAAAGGTGCAAGAGAGACATGGATTAAAAATTTTATTTTGCTTGGCTTTTTATTGCTTATTTGGTGTTTCAACAATCTTGCCCTTATTTCATACTCTTCTAAAATAAAGTATAGAAATTAAAAATGATAAACAAGTCTATTATTTTGTTAATGTCAGTTTAATTGTGAAGACTGCATGTAAACATGCAATCTCATTTTTATAGTAATGGCAACTGCAACTATAATTTACTACAGTATAATAAAAATTATTATAATTATTGTAAAAACTTTAATTCAAGGTTTGTCTCAATTAAAGTTATTTATAATTAACATTGCTCCTGCCTGATTTTTAATATATTTTTATTTACTAAATTTGATGTTGTAGTTACAGTATAGTTTCAAACAAAAACAACATGTGATACGTACCCTATAGAATATATCACACTAATCGTTGTCAGTATGTCATTTCAAAGACAAATGAAATCAAGTGACCATAAGTCAATGAAGAATATAACACTTGAATAAAAATGAGGCACAAAATCAATGATGATAATGAATTGCATTTCATATTTTAAGTTAAGCTGTCAAGTTTTTAACAATATTTTTTGCAGCTGTTGGGCACAGAGTTTTTCTTTAATTTTTTGTCTGCAGGGCATATGGCCACATTGTAATAAATATTATCAGATGACATGAGTGCAACTTAGTAAATTTTAATGTTTCTTTGTGCATTTTCTCAGACAATCCAATTCTTGATGAGTTGTTACCAAAACATAAATTCAAAGTATTGGAAGCTTTGGCAACAGATATTCCTATGAGGTATGGTGACACTTAACAGCTTTTTTTTCTGCTACATGTACTGTACCTAGATCAGCATAAAGCAGGCCACATGTGGGATATGTATTTGACATTGTGTTATATTGTTTTCAAATTTCACCCCCTAGCAACAGACATTTTTGTCACTCTTGTTATGATGTTCTTTGACAGTTTCATACTCAGTTTTCTCATTTTAAGTACTTATTAATTTCTAAAAATATGTAAATTTCTAGTGCTTAAAACTATTCGTTTCACATAGAATTTAGATTCATAACTGAAATGGAACATAGTTATGAAAAACTTAACAAACGTTATGTTCAGCCTTTGCTTGCTGAGTAAAAGTTGCCTGCAGGCAACATCATGGAAAAGGCTTCTCTATTCATTCAGATCATGCAACCAAGCTTTACTGTCAAAATTTTAACTCTTCAGTAGAAGTGTTAACAAATTGACAAACATCCCTCATCTGCCTCTTCTTACTTAGATATATAAATTATAGAGAGCTACTTGTGGTAAACATTGATAATTGTATTTAAGTAATAAAAAAAATAATAATTAATATGACTTTGAGTTCAATTTGGACTAGAGTTGTATGAGGAGTTTGGGGTGAAAGTTGGTGTGCACCAGGGATCCGTATTGTCGCCTGTGGTTTTGCCCAGCATGCTCTGTGCTCGACTGTTTTTGAAAAAGATGGCAGTTTTCAAACATGTGTTTCCTTTTGTACAGTAGTTTAAAAAACACTTCATTGGTGACAAGGATTAATCTTACACTCTTATACACACAAAAAAAGACAAAGGGAGAATTTTTTTTTTGCCTCAACTAATTGAGGATTAGACATAAAACTCGCTATTAAAAGATATAAAAGTTATAAAAGGCAAAAGTTTAAAAGTTTTAAAAATATCCGAACGTTTTAGGTTAAAAACCATCATCAGGAAAAAATTATCCCACCAAGCATATGCATTCTGTTTAAAGTTGTTAACTAAAGTTATTCCCATAGGGAACAGAAAAATTGGATGGCTTGTCATTTGTTTGTTTAAGTCTGGCTTGTGAACTGTGCACAATCAGCATCACTTCAAGGATTTTTCTCTTCATTGTATGTTTGCTGTTTAGGAGTACTTTCCAAACAAATGTGTGATTTCCTTTGTTTTTCCTTGTAAATTATGCCTGGCTGGTTCGGTTTCATTTGTTGGATTTATATGTTCGTCTGTGCGCATTTTCAAGTTTCTTTTTGTTTCGCCAATATAGCTTGATCCACAGCAACAAGTCCCTTGGTATATTAACTGTGATGGGTGATTGTTTATATCTTTTGTTTTAAAAATAGATCTGATTTTTCTAGTTTGCCATACTATTTTAAAAATGAAATGGTTGTTAGTAAACTTATTTAAATTTTTAATAAGATTAGAGGTTGATTTTTCATTGCGTTTACAAAAAGGGAGTTTAATGAAAACTGTCTTACGTTCTTCAAAAATGAATTTAGGAATTAGCGGTTCATCTTTAGGATTTTTAAAAAAGTCAATGTTATTTTCAATAAATTTCCTCGGGTAACCACTTGTTTGAAATTTATTTTTAATAATTTGTACTTCATTTTCGCAATTTGTGGCAATTCTTTTTGCGCGATGGAGAGCAACCGTTATAGCAGTACGTTTCCAACTTGTTTGGACTTCAGACTTCCAGTTGGTTGGGATTTTTCCGGGTTTTGTATAAACTGAGAAAGAGAAATTATTTTCTGTCCTTAGATGGCAGTGTCTAGAAAGTGATCAGGATTTTCTTCGACTGTAAAAAATATGCTTATTAAAAGCACTTATTCATTCGATTTTATGTTATATGCAGGCCTTCTCCACGCCATGGTTTTTGTTTGCAAACCAAACCAACCATCACTTGGTGTTCTTTCTTCTCGAAATTTTCAATAACATAATCCAGTACCAGTTTGACGGTAAGTTGGAGAACTTTTAGTTTTCGCCTCAATTGAATAATTTTTCATGTTCGCATCTATTGTATTTCAAGCTTATTGTAAACAAGCAATGCATTATTAATCAAAGTTTAGGTAACAATTACAAGAACGAATGACTTTTATTTAGAAGCGGTTGGAGTAATATAACTTTTTATAGTACCCCAGGTTTCTTGCAAGCAAGCAATGCCTTTTAGGCAAAGTTTAGGTAACAAGACCGAACGACTTTAGAAGCAATGGAATAATATCATGTTTTATTGTCATCTTTTAGCAGAGTTACATAATTTTATTAGCAAAGTTTAAATTTTAAAATTTACAAATGACTGTAATGAAACCTACTTACAATTAGAATGTTTTCCAGATTAGCAATTGTGAACATAGTATCAGTGATAAAAGTGAATGTAAGGAAGATGACATCAAAACTGTTAAATACATAGTTACTTCTTGGTTCTTGTAAAAAATACTGTTACGTTCATTTGCAGGGAATTCTCATTTAGTCTATGCTATTATTAGAAAGAGGAACATATTCCACCAAGTAAGGAAACTAATGTTGAATATTGAAACTCGTTGTTATGCATGTTAATGTAGCGATTAAAGACTCTATATGTAAGACATCACCTGCTATATTCAGCCTGATTGCTTTCAGTTAATATTTTTCCTGTACTGCATCGTTGCACCAAGAAGATTTGGTTCTTTTGTTCAAAAAGACTATCAGCAATAAAGCTCTGTGTACAACCTACACAGTAGAGTCAGTAACCTGTTACCATTTGCATGATAAATTGATTCAGGTATGTTTGCTTATTTTGCTGAAGCAGCAAATGACAGCAGCCGCTTATTATCAGTAGTAAAAGTCAAAAGTGTTTAAGATTTTATCGTATACCTTCAAAAAGGCAATTTTATCAAATTTTCGATTTGGGTGCTGAATTTTTAAAGAAAAGTTTGTGTTTTTCGCTTTTCTTTGCATCGCCTCGTTCATTATTCAGATTTTTTGTTCATTATATCGCCAGCGCGTTGGTGTATTTGTAAACAAACCACTCACATCCAGTAACTAAGCCTTAAATAATCACTTGGACTTTGGAAACTTTGGAAAGGCCACTTTGACACTTGTTTTAAATAAACTTTAAAAAAATTGAAATTTCATTTTAATTCAAAATATTTAGTATAAAATTCGAAAGCCAGCTCTATAAGCTTTCATTTGATATATGGGTTTATCATATACATATCGAGATTTACTCTCCGCATTTCCATATAGTAAATTTTCGTACGTTTATTGTTCTTAGCCAGTCACAATCCGCGTATCGACATTTCACGTGTG
>JAOBBB020310100.1:0-10625 GCA_025331005.2 Zoanthus gigantus | reverse complement strand
CACAAATAGACCTCTAGTAGAGTAGCCAATCAGAATGCAGGATGCGTGTTAGACCGTTAGTAGGTTTATACTAATATAGTTTAATCCTATTATGTGAGTGTGACAACGTTAATGTGACTGTTACAATCCAGGAAGAATATAACGCCATCCATGGAGGAAAATGGACCATCAAGAATCTAAGGTTGTACCTGGAAGGTACGCGTGGTAGGGAGGTTAGTAGAGGCATTGCATATCTTTCGTAGTTTACCAGGAGCCCATAAGTAGTCTGAGCGAGCAACTCCCATACTAGGCCTATGTCACGGCATTTTCACGGACTGGTTTCTTTTTATGATCGCTTTTCGCGGGAAATTTCAACTGAAGTTCCGGTCGTCGGAAAGATAAAGGACGAGAAACCGCACTACCACATTCGATTTTCAACTCTTAAATTACCACTGCTTTCCGCCATTTTGGTTTCGCTTTGATGGTAATACAAACTTCCGGCGACGTCAGTGATTAAGTATGGACGCTTGTGATTAGTCTGAATTCGCGAGAACTATGAACTAAAAATAAAACGCCGTGACACCAGAACATGAGAGTTGCTCGCTCCTACTTATAAATGGGCTCCTAGAGTTTTCCCCTACTAGTGACAGAATAATAAAGTCTCTCAGGAAAAGCAGCGGGACGATTCCTTTTACAATTTCCAAACGTGTTTTCAAATTTAAGTTTATCGGACTTCATAAACGTTGTCAACTCCTTGAAACAATAAATAGTGCAAGAAAAAATATCGCACTGTAAGATTTCAACCATTTTTTTGAAAATGTTGTTTAAATATTTTTCTACGTAGGCCATCTTTATTAGTGTTTACTCAATAACGTAAAAAACATACTCTTTTTTTCTTTTTTAAAGCTTACTGAAAAACTTTTCGATGACATGAACTGGCAGATTGTGCATTCACTCAAAGCAGTACAGGTAAATCTCTGTCGATTCGTTTGACACTAGTTACCTGTTAGGTTACCCAGGCTCCTACCCGGCCAGAAAAAACTGAGATGGTAACCAAAACATTTTAAACTAAAACCAAGTCTACTTCGAGGCACTGATAAAAGGCCATTTACAGTATTGTAGCTAACTAATACAAGCTCTCTAACGTTTTACTTTCTTGTGCCTTCGTAATACAAGTTTTACTATTATTTCAAACACTTATTCTATTATTGAACGGGATAGTGGCAGAACCCCGAAGCCACTATCCAACGATTTTCACGGCTATTTCAGATTGCGCGTAGCCAAGCTGTTGTATACTAATTTAAAACAGTTAATGTGTCCAACTGATACATTTGTTATATTTGTTTATATGTATATTTTGTATCCGATCTTTTTGGTTAGCTTTTTAATATTTTCAGTTTTTAAAATAATTTTCTAACTGCCATCCATATATTTTAGCCGTTTCTATCATTGCTTGTTTTTAATTTTTTTTTTTTTTTTTTTTTTTGTTGACGGCGGTATTATATATTTTCGTGTTTATACAACCATTTCATTTGGTACCCTTTGGGGCCATAAATTGATGAAAGGTTTTGTGTTTTATTTGCCAACGACCTTTCTTTTTTTTATCTTTTTATCTTAATTTCACACCTGCCGTTTTTCACCTTTGTACGTCCCGTCCTCTTTGTATTTCTTTTAACTTAGTTCTCCTCTCACACGTTTTGATGTTTAGTCCACACATCATTTCCTATAAATATCTTTTTTCCTACTCGTACTTTTCATCTTCTCTCCGACGATAGATTAATTATAACGTCAGAAATATCAGTGGTTTGCCTTCCTTTTCGATGGAAAAATTTACAACTGTTTCTTTGGAAACACCGACGCACCTACCAATCATCACATTTATAATATAAATTCTTACATTTCACAGTGATTATTGAGACTGAGTTTGTACCAACAACGACGTCATGAATGATTGTTGCAGTGATGTATCCAATTTAATCAATTGCGAAAAAGAAGCCTGAGAAAAAATAAAACATTTCATGCTTCTGTTTTGCCATTGCGTAAATTGGATACATCACCGCAACAATCATTCATGACGTCACATTGCGCGGTATTGTATAATTATACATAGTCGCGTACTTTACAATATTTTGTATAATTAAAAGGGATTTGTTTGTGTATTAGTATTTTATGTAGCTAATGCAGGTTTTTACATTTTACAAATATAAACGATGAAGAAAAAGAAAAGTGGTATTTTTGTTTCCAAAGGGTCTAGATATTACTAGACTAACAGCAAATCTCAAAAAGATTACAATAGTTTTAAAACTAAACATGTTTCGACAGAACAGAGAATATATATCTGTTTGCAGAAAGCACATGTACACTAACAGTCAACTGAATAAGTATACCGACGGCTAAAACGGTTTAATCATTATTTCATATAATAATATTTACAATTTCGAATAAGGAAAATTGGAATAGGTTTTGGAAATGGTATAGAAAGCCCAAAATATTGCTTTGAAAGGTTCATGAAAAATCCTGATTTCATAATATCGAAATTTGTCAGTTCATAAATTCGTACTTCAAAGTTCTGGAAGAAAAATGTTGAAATTTGGTCGTATAAATTATGGTTACGCTATCATTTTCGCTAATGGAGGACAGAACAACGTAGCTACAGTAGGAATGGCCTAAAATGGAGACAATTAATTATTAATAAATTTTAAAACCACCTGTAAGGCTGGGAGAGTTAGAAAATTAGCGTATAATCATCTATTTAAGATTAAGATCAATTTTTCCAGTGCCTGTTTAAAACTAGATGCCTATAGGCGTTTACTCGGACTACAAAGATTACCTTGGCATAAGGACCTCAGAAATGCAAACAATCATTTTATGTCTAAAAACAAATTCAAGAAACACTCTTTGGCAAGGGCAAAGATCTCCCACATCCTTGTGTACTGGGTTGCTTGTGTTTTATTAAAGAAAAATGAATTTTTTTGACACAGTGGAGAAATTTTAACCGTACGAGTATAAATTTACCTAGCGAATTATTTTTTTTGGTGTTTAAAAAAGATAATTTTTAAAAACTTTTCGCGTCTTTAATTTTTCTGTAACTAGTAGTAGCTTTTGCTAAGTGGCAACGAACAAGACATAAACACGAAAACGATAACGGCTGTGCAAATTCTAAAAACTGGCGCTGTCATTTTATTTTTTGAAAAACCTTGTACTTTTCCCTTTCACTTTGCGCAGCTAATAGTGACATTCGATCACCGAAAAGTTTTCTTTTGAGACCGCTAGCTGTCAATTAAAATTTTTCAAAAGCTCAAGAACTATTTTCCTATCATAAATCCTCATCAGTTCTGTAAATTTTGACTTCGCTTCATAAGCATCTTGATTTTTATTTGATGGATGTTGACAGCTCGCTGGATGTGTAGGCTGCAGCTTTTGTTTGACGGCAAACTCTGAAAACATGATGTTCCGTACAGATATCGGTAAAGTTTTATAAACTGAGTTGATCTAACCATTTACAAATCGAATTATAAATTACAGATATTAGCAGGAAGAATATTTTTTAGGGCAATTCAAATTTGGCGTCGCGAGAGAGGCAAATACGAATGTGAAGACCACATTATGCGACATTTGACAGCTCTCCGATAACAAACATGTACCGTGTGACAGAAATAGCTCACCGTAAACTTGTTTATTTCCGTGAAGCAAGCATAGCAATTTTTCCATCCTTTGTACAATACTTGCGGTGATTGCAAGGAAATATAATTCCATTTTGAAGTTCTAAAAAAGCTCTAGAAATACGTCTCGTATTAAATTGACACGGATATGAAGCAGGTAGACTCAAACAATCGGCGTATGCATTAATTTGTGTATTTTGAGTGTCCGAGCAAGAAGTTCATTGGACAACATCTTTCAGAAAACTTGAAACTCTTGTCGGTCTTGTACAAAGCTTCGTTACAAAACCTTGTGCGCAGCCTTTTCATCAAAGCTGTACTCAAGGACTTCTGGGTAATTTTCCCAAACGCGACATGATAGATAGAAGATAGATTGACGAAAAGATAAACCTAAACTCGGCCTACTATAGATAGCCCGAGTAAAAAGCACATTATTTTATCTTGAATTCTTGTATTTGTGTCTTGGACATTCCTTTTGTCATTACGGAGCCGTCTAAGAAATCTCACTTAGAATTCCTCTTCGCTCATGTTTTGACTTACATATTGCTTGAAATATTCTCTAAACTAGATAGTTTGAAATATTTGAAATAGTCTCGAATTGATTATCATGAAACCTTTTTACTATTACAATATCCGTGCGGTGCCAAAAGAACAAAAAGTTGCCTGTGCCGTGCGATTGAAGAACAAGTACGGCCGTACTACGGGACCAGTAACTGGTATATCACAATAGTGTTTACACTGTGTAATGGAAAGCTAGAATTACTCTTCAAACACAGTTTTCCAGGTTCTCCGGTCTTCGGACGATATATTTTTCAATGTGTCTTTAAAATTTCTGTCATGGCAAATCAAATGGGGTGGATCTCCCCAAAAATGTGAAGCGACTGGAATTTTCCTGCCTCTTATTGATCAGCGGCTATCTTTTTTCGTGTGTAGACAAATATCCAAGGGAAAAGTGTAACGTTTGCCCTGGAACGCAGGCGCTTGGCGGTCAAAGACACATTGTGACAACGTATATAACAATAATATAATAATATATCAAAATTCAGCGTAAACCGTGCACATAGGAATATATTTCTTTTACTTATAGAAATTATTTAGGAATATATTACTCTTTTTGCTTTCCAGTGCTTCTACGTGTTGTACGGTACAATCAAGAATTGCTCGTAGAATCAAAAATAAAAGTCTGATCCAGTGAGCCAATAGAGATTTCAGCTTATTAACGCTGTGCAAACATTTATGGCGATCTAATGCAAACTGACACAGCCTTAGTTCTTTTAGTCGGCTTCAGCTATGCATATTAATTTTGAATATTGTGAATATGAATGTGTACGACGCAATCTAAAATTACTTGGAAATATCTCTAAAACCCCAGAAATCAAAATTCTAACTCTGTCAAACGATAGGGAATATCCCTCAGGGTCGTTGTGGGAAGTTTAATCGCGATTTGATGCTCATTTGATTTGATGCTCATTTGATTTGATGCTCACGGAGGGACTCAAGAAACGTCACCTCTCAACAACAACAAGAAGATTAGCAGCGTTTGGAAACCAGTTCCTGGTCCAAAAACTCTTTTCCAGATTAGAGAATTTCACAATAAATTTCACGATAACATTCATTAATATAGTTCATAATCACATTGCACGATAACATTTATCTAAGGTTATAGCCACATGCGAATATTATGAGCCTATTTGTCAATTTTATTGTCAAACCTTTTTACTGTCACAATTGCTTTTAAATTTTCTCGAGTTCTTCAGTTCTGCAAAATTCACGTATCAAAAACAAGTGCTATGTCAACAATTTGCTCATCTATTTTATAAAACTATATAATAGATATCTTAACAGATATAACTAGAATGCTGCTGAAAATAAATTGCAAAACAGTTACTGTTCATCAGCAGGATACCTAAATTGCGTCCAATTCTACAATTGGTTTCGGCTCCATTAAATCCTTTATATTTAGCAATTGAAGAACATTTCAGTTGGAGCCACCCACTAAGTATATATGAACAGCCTGCATTTCTAGATTTGGACTTTCCACAAGGAAAGATAATATGGTATTGAAAACAGCCGTTACGGCAATGAATTTTAGTGGAAAATTACAAATTCACAACTATGCTATATATTAGTATGGTGGATTCCATAGAACATCTATTACGTAATATGACTTCGGCAGCACTCCCTTAATATCTAGCCTGCGTAGGTGGCGGTCTTGTTGTTAGGATGAAAAATTGGGGAAGGGGTAGCAAAAGACCGCCTGCCCGAAAACTTAGCATTTTACTTTCGCCTCCTTAAACAAATAAATTCACCAGTATACAACTGACCAATAAGAAAGCGAGTCGAGCTGCCATCAAAAACAAATTATGTCTCGGTTTCAAAACAAACTGGAAATTTCAGAAAACCTAGACGTTCTCCGTAGTCGCTGCGGAATACCTGCTTAGCAGGCTTTTATTTTGTTATTCTACATGGGGGAGAATATAACAAAATTCTGTGATAATCTAAAACTTCTTTCCAAAAATTAATAGTTTTAAAACTTACCTTAATATTCCCGAACGATTTATTTGGTCTAAGTAAATCGATTTCATGTAGACTGTTCTAGGTCATCCTGTAATTTGGATACGATGATGATAGTTTAGTCCTCAACAACTTTCTTTGACATTTGTTAACACGATCTTCTCCGAACTGCTTAGAAGAAACAGACTGTTAATCTGTGTGTGGTTGAAGGGGGACCACTGCCATTCTCCGAAGACATATTGTCTACTGTGTTTCTCTACGGAAACAGGATCTTCACTGACTATCCTGAAGACCTAGTTGACTATTTCAAGAACTCGTGTCCTGCTGCATATACATGGATCTTTTCTTTTTGAAGATGGAGCATTTTGCATAGCCAGTGCAGATATAAGGTACATCATAATTGTAATAAATTATTTTATTGAAAAGTGCTTAAAACATGTTTTTTGCAATCCGGCGCCATTTACAGTAAAACTACTCATGCCCGTGAGTATGTATGTATTCGGATGTATTTGGCTAAGCTTAAACAAAACGAACTAAATTATGGTACTAAAAGTAAAAGTGTGAAACATCAATCAACAAATCTTAACAGTCTCATTAATCAAGTGTTTTTTTTTTGAACAGTTCAATCCGCACTTAACGTCACTTCAAATTTCTTCAATTAATCTCTTGGGTGGTCGGATTGTTCGCTTGGGTCTGGACCTATTAAACTGCAGCAGTTGTGTTTTGATCTTTTCTTTTTTTCCTGTTGGCTGAGATAAATCTTTTGTAGCGGGTAAGAAGTCATCACAGCTGTTGTCTTGAGCCGTGTCGTTATCCTGGGTCAGTGGTTGTGGAACTCTATGGAACATGGAAACATTTCTTGTTACCTTCGATGCATCTTTTCTTTCAGCGGTGATCATTGTTCACTTTCTTTCTTTGACTACAAGAGGAGTTGGGTCATACGGTGTCGACAGTTTGTTTTGCTTGTGTTGCCTTACTAGAACAGTGTCGCCAATGTTAATAGAATTAGCTTTAGCGTGTTGTCGTTTATCTGCATAAACTTTCATGATGTTCTTTGCCTTGGTGTTACGCTTGCGGGCGGCACTATCGTCAGGATGAGTGAAGGATTCAGCTTCTGGCATTTTCGTCCTCGGATCACGACCGAAAATGAGCCGATGTGGAGTAAATCCAATTGTTATGTGCGGAGTACAGCGATAGGCTCGAAGAAACTGATGCATAGCATAGATACAGCTTTGCCTTTGCCTTGGCGGATTTGATTGCCTTCATTAAAGGTTTGTTGAAGCTTTCAACTTGCCCGTTAGCCTTTGGCCAAAACGGTGTTATCTTGCGATGTTTAACTCCACAGTTTCTCGTAAACTCTTTCCATGCTTGACTGTTAATTGATGGACTGTTATCGCTTTTCATAACATCAGGATATCCGTAAGTACAAAATACTTCGTCCTGTTTGTTCTGCGGTAGGGCGAACAACCTCGACGACGGAAAAACGGGAATATTCGTCAGTTATGACCATGAAATACTGGCCTGTTGGAGCACAAAAATCTATGCTGAGGTTGAGCCAATGACCACGTGGAAGATCTGACATTTTAAGCGGTTCTGCACTACGTTAGTTGGTGTTGACTTGACATGGTATGCAGTGTCTTACAGCGTCTTCAACAGCGGTCTCAATGCCTGGAAACCATACTTTTCTTCTAATCAAAGCTTTTGTCTTGCTTATACCTTGGTGACCTTTATGAGCAAGTTGAATGGCTCTAGCTTGTAGTGAGGCAGGTATAACAATTCGAGTGTTCCTAAGCAGTACGTTTCCATTGCGGTTTAAAGTGAGCTCGTCTCGGATGCTTTGAAA
This sequence comes from Zoanthus gigantus, assembly GCA_025331005.2. Classification (NCBI taxonomy): domain Eukaryota; kingdom Metazoa; phylum Cnidaria; class Anthozoa; order Zoantharia; family Zoanthidae; genus Zoanthus; species Zoanthus gigantus. Next base: position 2,630 of record JAOBBB020310100.1, on the reverse strand, counting down.
TTGTCGCAATGTGTTCGAATCGATGTCATTTTTATCACGTTCGTGCCAGTGACCACTAGGGCACATTTTAATTACAAATTGGAGTGCCATGCTTTCTTTGGTCGCGGCTTGTACCTCTTCAAGTGTGATTGCATTAGAAACTGAGGTCTGAGAAATGAAATCATCGTATTCCTCTGCGATCTTTTCTTCTCGACTGGATGGAATGTTTTGTTTGTCAGGAGGTCTCGACATGTAGTCTGCCGTATTTTCTTTGCCTGGACGGTAAACGACTGTTAAATCATAAGGGTGTAGGCTGGGTGCCCATCTCGCAATTCGCAATGGCGGGTTTGGTTTTTTCCAAATGTGCTCCAACGGCTTGTGATCTGTGACTACTGTAAATGAAGAACGTACCGCGTACGTAAATGTCAAAGTGTTCACAGGACCACACGACTGCAAGGGCTTCACGCTCGGTCTGTGAATATCGAGTCTCAACGTCACTGAGCGCGCGACTGCTATAGGCTATGGGCTTGTCATCTTGTACTAGGATGCCTGCAATGCCAACGGGACTCGCGTCTACGATGATTTTGGTTTCTTTGTGTGGAATAAATTACGGCATTGCTGTCGCTTCCGAGAGCGCGGCTTTAACTCTTTTGAACGCGTTAATTTGTGAATACTCCCATTTCCAGGTTGTGTCAGTTCGAGTGAGTTTCCGAAGCGGTTCAGTGATGGTTGCGAAATTCGGAATGAAGCGAGCACTGTACTGAGCCATGCCGAGAAATGAGCGAAGTTCAGTTGGATTGCGAGGTTTAGCGGCATCTTGAAGTTCTTTAATATTCTCAGGAGCAAGGGCGAGACCGGTTGTTGAAAATGTGTACCCAAAGAACTCGATACTGGTTTTGTTGAACTCGCATTTCCTTGAGTCAACCCTGACTTGTGCAGTCCACTCAACGTGTTGGCAAGCGCAATATCATGCTGTTTCTGGTTTCTGCCAAATACAACAATGTCATCACTAACATTTCGTGCACCAGGGATGTCAGCTATCAATGTCTGGATAGTGTGCTGAAAGATCTCGGCGGCTGAGTTGATTCCAAAGCTAAGTCTTCGGTACTGGTACAATCCTACGTGCGTGGAAAATGTGGTGATGTATCTGCATGACGGGTGCAGCTCTAACTGATGGTAACCTGACTTTAAATCTAGTTTGCTAAAAACAGTTGCTCCGTTAAGGTCTGCTGTAAGTTCTTCAATAGTTGGGGTGGTGTATCTGGTTCTTAGTATTGCTCGGTTTGCGTCTCTCATGTCAACACAAAGTCTGATTTCACCCGGACTCTTGGGTTTTGGAGGAGTAACAATTCTAGATACCCACTCGGTGGGTCCAGATATTTTCTAAATAATACCTTCTTGCTCTAATTTTTTAATCTCTGCAGCTACTTTATCGCGCATATGAAACGGTGCTCGGTCATGCTTACGAGCGACAGGCGGGCCAGTTTTATCAATGAGTAAGGTTACATGAGTGTTTTTGAGACAACCAATTCCATTGCTTATGCCGGGATATCTTGCAAATATCTTTTTTGAGTCAGAAGTTGGTGGATTACTGGAAAGATGATTTACGCCAATAGAAAGTACACCTAGTTTCTCTGCTGTGCCTGTGCCTAACAGAGGATGTGAGTTGCCAGGAACGATCAGAAATTCTGCGTTAATTAGCTCTCAGCCTTGATTTGTATGGATGCGGTTACTATTTCATGGCAAGGGATGGGCGGGGACCCATACGGGTGAATTAAGCGGCGGCAACGTTTGACGGGCGTGTTCATTTCTTTTAGCTGGGTTGCAATTTCAGTGTTTAGCCCTTTCACATACAATTTTCTGAAACATGTTTGATAATGTTGGAAAAAGTGGTATTGGTTTATAATTTGATGTTGTGCATTGATCGCCACTCTTGAATAGCGGAATTACTTTTGCTGTTTTCATTTCATCAGGAAATATGCTTGAGGCTATAGATGTGTTCAAGATATGTGTATTTGGTTGATAAATAAAATCAGTAGCTTTTATTGAGTACGATCATATTGTCAGACCATCATGCCCTACTGCCTTAGCACAATTAAATTTATATAATTCGTCTAAAACCTTAAATGGTGAAATCAGAGAAAGGATCGACTGGTTAGGAAACGTTTTCTTCACCCAGTCCTTGTACGATCTTTCAGTTTCCGCGCATTTTTTGCCAGTGTTGGTCCAATATTTGTGAAAAACTTATTAAATTGATTAGCTATATCTACCTGTACTTTCTTGTCAAATTGTTTACTATTGTGGACAATAATTGATACGTGTACCGGTTGTGACTTCTTTTTGCTTTTAAAAAAATTCATTTATGATTCTCCAAGTAGCTTTCAGTTTGCCTGAACATTATTTAACCGTTTTGATTTATAGTAGTTCTTTTTTGCGAATATTATCAAGTGGTTTAATTTATTGCGGAAATTACAAAAATTTTAATTAAAAAGCTAACTGTATTAGACAACGTTTCGTTGCCATACCGGCAACATCATCAGGTCAACGGAATGTAAATTTTTTTTCTCTATATGCTAATATAGTAGAAAACTATTCGACTGTGATACAACAATAGGATCTATAAGTAAAAGAACAATCGCTTACTGAAAACA
>JAOBBB020310017.1:0-10627 GCA_025331005.2 Zoanthus gigantus | reverse complement strand
TCATGTAAATCTGAAGGAATATTGTAAGAACCATCGCTTTTACCCATTTTGATAATTTGTGGCAAGGAATGTGATTGCTCAATCTTCCTAGCCAGAGGCTAATGTTTAATCACTCGACGGTTCAGATCTTGGTGTGATCTAGTAATCAATCTTTTTTCTTCCACATATTTTTTTCTGTAACTTTGGCTAGTTTTTTAACACTTGATTATAAAATTATATAATACAGTCCTGGCTATTATTGATTATCCAACCCCTTGTTTATCCAAACTTTAGTTATCCAGTGTCACTGAACTTTTTCATTGAAAAAGAAATTGTACAGTCAAATAAATTCTTTTATTGTCATAGAAGCCAGTCAGCATCCAAGTTTGGTTGCATAAAAAACAAGATACAAACATTTTTCAAGCCTATATAAATTATGTTTTACTAGTGAGCTTGGTTTAGAAAAAATGAATTTATAAATTAAACTTTTTCTTGTCCTGAATAAACTCACTACTGTCTTCTCATCATCATTCATCATCATATACAGTTTTACGTCCGTTTTACATGCTGGCATGCGTTGGACGGGGATGATGATGATGAAAGACATTTTATGAAAAGTGTGGCAGATTTTTTTTTTGGCTGGATGCCCTTCCTGACGCCAACCCATTGAGATGATGGGGACCGGTATCTTTATCGAGACACCATCTCTAGATGATTGCCAACCAAGGCTAAAGAGTGCTTCATCTGCCCGTGAGAGAAAATGACTATACCCTGCCAGTTCTCAATCTGGTATTTCATGTAAAGTTGTGGATGAAACATGGCCTTCGGGGATACCCCCTTCTCTCCAAAAATTACCCTCACCTCACCACTCTAATAACTATCCCTCCACCCCTCTTCTCAAATGATTACCCCTCACAATTACCCCTTTCTGTTATGTTAATTAAGTTCGTGTTGTGATTATCCAGAATTTTTGATTATTCGAATGCACTTCAAGCAGGCCGAATAATCAAATAACCGCTGACTGTATGACTATTATATGTTTAAGTTTTAAATGGACTGCAGAGATAAAAATTGAATTTTTTTTTTCTTTTGACTTCCCAGCTTTTTTCATTTATAGTACGTTAAGCACTAGCCACTTAATACTAGTTTGTAACATACTTTACTCCACCTAGTGCAATGTTCTTTCATTTTTCTGTGGAACACACATGCCCTTGACACATCTTTCATTCAACATGTGTGCCCATCTAGGTTTGTAGACAGGCTAATTTCAAAAAGTACATAATGTATGTTTGTAATGGAACGTAAAAAACTTTATTGTTGGAGGACAATGTTGTTCATTTTACTATAGACACACAAATTAGTTTGACGACAAGTTTACTAGTCTACCATAACTTTTATTAGTGTGCAGACTAGTGGACTACCACCAATTTCTAACTTTATGTGCCATAGTACGGTAATTATAAATTGAATGAAAATCAACAGTAATGCTGTAATATATATAATAATTATATAATATTATCAGTATGTGACTTTGCAAGTTTACATTCTTATACCCTATTCACAGCAGATTTTCAGCATGGTTAAAATGTGTTTACTTAAACAAGGTATACATACTCACTGCACCCACGCGTAACTAAACTGGCTTTAAACCATGTTGAACTAAACTACTGTACCTCAGCTAGGTAGTTTTAAAGTTGTTTAAAAATGGTGGCCAAACGTGGAAGGACATGTGGGAGAAACACGAGACTCATTGTTTACTGTGGTGTATTTTTGGATGATGAAATCACCCCAAAATGGCTAACACTGTGTAACAGCAAAAAAAAACAATATTAGTCCATTCTTGGCAGGTTTCTTACCAAAATGCTTGAGATTTCGCGTGAGCCCAGACATTTGGTTTGTGATGTGGGCAATAGTGAAAGGTAATGACAACAACTGATCAAAAATCATTCTTCATTGGCATTTATATGCCACCATAGGTCTCCTGGCATGTTCACATTGATTTTCTTCCACTGTCCAAGCATCTTCTTTACAGTTATCAAAATTGCTGGCACTTACACTGTCTGTAAACATTGTCCTCCTTATTTGTTTACAAATTTTTACAATTAAAGTCCTGTGGTGAGGTGGGAAAGAAGATTTGACACTCCAAAACGAGGTAGTACAGTAGTTTAAACCGGTTTTTTTGGTCTGAACAGTTTTTGAAATTCACCCAGTGTAGCTAAACTTGTTTAAATTGAACTATGTTCAACTTATTTGGGTTACCGATACATTGGTGTGAATGGGGCGTTAGTTTGTTTATAGAATCACAGGACTAGAGACATTAATTACAGTAGTCAGCATTCAAACAAATCTTGGCTGTGTCCAAATCAAAATTAATAGAAAAAACCTTTTTCCAATAGAAAAAATGTTTTTCCATTGCAGCATCTACTGGTGCTGTGTATAAAATGTTTTCAGGATGGAGAGGAGTCGTTGTTGGAGTTGTCATGGGAGGAGGTTTAAGGTTTGAAAGACTATAATAATTTATTATATTTTACCTAACCTTACAATTTACATTTTTTATAAAAATGTTTCTTACTAACCTAAGGATGCTCTTTTGCATTAAAATATGAGAATAACATATAGATCATCATCATCATCATCATCATCATCGGTTATTTTATATTAAAGTGCAGTGTTGGCATTGTCAATTGAGTAAACTGCTATCAAGAACTCTTGCTTGCTGCAGTCTTCATGGCTAACCAAACGCCTGATCTCCATGCCTTTCTATCCTGCGGGTTCAACAACAACAGCTTCCACTGCTTCCGGTCACGTTCCGTCAGTCTGCCCAGGACATCTTTGGCCACCCGGACCACGTCTTCCCTCCAGTGACAAATCACAGGTGCTCTTAATTGCCCCATTGGATCGCTCAACGTGACCATACCATCAGAGTCAGCACTCTCTCAACACTAGGTCAAGATCCTGCAACCCAACCTTCTCCAGCAGATCACGAGAACGCACCTTGGACACTTCATCTGGCTTCACATGGCACAGCTGCCTAATCATGGCCCTGCCGTTCCTCTGCAGGTGCAACAGACTTGGTTTGGTCAGGGGCCAAGTCTCGCTTGCGTGGAGCAAAGCACTGCGCACACATGTGCTGTAGATACGGCCACATGTCTTAGGTAAGAGGTGGCGCATTGTCAACACTGGCATCAGCTCTCTGAATTTCTTCCAGGCTGACTTGACCGTTGTGGTTGTCGCTTGGTCACATCCCCCTGCAGCAGACAACATGTCGCTAAGGAAGCAGGAGTCTACTACTTCAAGCTCATCATCGTCAACTTTGATTGTCTCCATTGGTATGGCATTGATGGCACGAGCTGTGCCTAGGCAGCGAGCACATCTAAAATTAGGGTCCGCAACAAGCCGCCGCTAGCTAGTTGAAAAACCAGAAATTGAGTTGAGATTATGTATTTCCTGCCAAATCTTTGAAACTGCTTCATGTTGCCAAATTCACATTTAAATGAATTTGAAAAAATAAATGAATGTTACAATATGCCATAAGCTCTCAGAATACTGCTAAACATAAAATAATGTGATGATAATGCTTGTTAATACTTGTCTAACATCTTGCAAGCAGGAATTTGAAAATCCCAATGTAACAATTTAAACACAGATGAATGTCAGCGTAGACTTGCACATGTTGAGCATAACTCCCTTATAATGAACAAATTATTTTTCAGAAGCACCTTTTTCAACGTTCAACTAAGGGAGCATACAATAAAGGTTAATGAACTTAATTGAATATTTTCCAAAGACATAGTGTTTCAAATTGTAGAAAATACAGAAGCCTTTTTAAAAAACAGTTTAATTTTCAAACTTTAATGGCAGGAGTGCCTGCACTCGGACCCCATCAAACACTCGCACTTTTGGGATAAGTTACAAATGGATGACCTGCTAGCCACCTGAAACTTGGGACCCATGAGTCTTCCATGACAATCAGTTGTCCCTTGTTCAAACTGATTGCTATGTTCGTGGATGGGTGCAAAGATGCTACAATTGCATGTAAATAATAACAATAAATTTTGAAAAAGAAAAAAGTCACATTTTTCTATATTGTAAATTACATCACTTATTCATTCACTTTTGAGGCAGATGACAATGGCTTTTGCAATTATACACTAAGAGGCAGATATAGGTTAGCCTGGAAGTCAATTTTCTGAAAACTGTCCAACGCATGCCAGCATGTAAAATGGACATAAAACCGTATATGATGATGATGATGAGGCAATGCCTGAGAACTGGAATAAACTAACATTTTTAGCTCATCCAGCACAAGCAATGAATGAGTATCGTGGGGGTGAAACGTCAACAGAAGTGGTTGTAGACCGAAATTTGTGGATGGAACTGTAGACCGTACACAGAATGTCCTGTGAGCGTGGCTCCATATGGTAGAACTTTTGACTTTTGTGTGCACGGACCTAGTTTGAGGCCCATACCAACCATTTTTTATAAATTTTAGTTTTTTCCTCTTTTCTTTTTTTTTTTTTAATTGAAATTGCTTATAATGCCTTTTTCTTACTTTGTAATACAATTTAATATTAAAGGATTTGAGAACAATTATGATTTAATTATCAGACTAATATGTAAATGCTAAATTTGGGCAATGGTTTGTAGGAATAAATTCTAATCTCTGTCTTCATTTTACAAGTTAATAATGTTTGGAAGGTGCTGGGTTTGAATCCCGTCATGGGCTCAGAATTTTTTCTGAGTATTATTGGTTTGTAAAAAGAAGACAGAGGTTAAGCTCATTAGACAGTTTAATATTATTGTTCATTACATGAATGAGCTAGTGGCTCTAAGAGCCATTTGATTTACATTAGCAACTTATCAGAGACCTGCTGTCAATTTAGAGCTCTCATATTAACTATTAATAAAATTAAAGCTTCAAGCAAAATATACTGTATGTGTTTGAGACAAGAAAAATGTCAGGAAACTGTCAGGAATACAGAGGAATACAGAGGAGGTTAAAATAACAAAATGTGTCCACTATAATTAATAGGTCTAACATCCAGTCGGGATTTAGGTTGTATTTCAAGTTATCATACCTCCTGGGATGTTTTCTGTATAAAATATTCCATAACTGACAATGCTGCCTCGAGGATCTGCAGGAGGAGACCACTTCACAAGTATCTCTTCATTGTTCAGAGCTACAGCTGTGACATTCTGGGGAGCTGTGGGTATTCGTCCTGGTGTCGTTGGGATGGTCACAGGTGCAACAGAACTAGTAGACATAGTTGAAGTACTAAGAGATGTTGGGATGACTTCCCCTGGTGGTAGAAAAACGGTTTTGATTACAGTCCACTGATCCAATTACATTACTAAATGTAAACAAACAAATTGAAAAACTATATATGCTTGATTTTAAAAGGTTTTTCTGAAGCACTGATCAAATGAAAATCCCACAATTTTTCTGTCACAAAGGAGGTTTTGAATGTTTTTTTCCTCATAAACTGGAAATTTCACTGAAGATAGATAACTGAACTAAAATGCTGTTGAAAGTAAATAGCAAAACAGTTACTGTTCATCAGCAGGATACCTAAATTGCATGCAATTCTAGAATTGGTTTCGGCTCTATTAAATCCTATAACTTTTTTATGTTGAACATTCAGTGAACGCTTTTTCAATCGAACGGAAAAGCGTAAGGTACGTTTTTGCAGGCTGGGTCACATATTACAATATTCACATTTTAAACTTCTATTTTCCATGCTCGCATGGGTTAGACAGGTTTCGTAATGCCTATCTTCCACTCAGTTCAATTATGTGCCAAATCACGATCAATCTTCAGAGATTTCAAATCACTATTCAAAACTCGGTACCAAGTCTTTTGAGGTCTAGCCTTTTCTATATCCCCAATCAACAAATATATTTCTGCATTTCTTCACCATGCTATCATCACTACAGTACATCTCTCTATCTGGGTCAAACCACCTCAATCTGCTTCTTCTAATGCAGTTCCTAATGCTATCAAGGCCAAAACACTCCCTCAGTTCTGAAGAATGCTTCCTATCCTTCAACTGAAGGTGACATTACATATCCATCTTATCATTCACATATCACTATGCTCCAACCTCAATAAGTCAGCCTCTTTCACTGCCCAAGTTTACTACCATACAGCATGAGTGGTTGGATTAATTGATAAGATATCTGCCTAGCTTCTACACACAAGGTTCCTCCACCCATCATTATATTTAGCCATGGCCATATAACCCCTTCAAACATTATTAAACTGAGCACTTAATATTTTTCTCGTTGTTTCGAAATCAAACAGTGGCATGATTTGTGCAGTTGGTAAGATCTCTGCCTTCCAGCCATAAGGTCCTTTGTGTGACATACTTTTCGGCCAATGCTGACTTAGCTTCCTTACATTCAGGCTCAGTAAATAGAGTACCAGAGTTTCCTGGGAGCTAATCTGCAATGGATTAGTGTCCTGTCCTGGGGGTATCAAAGACTCTCATCCGCTACAGAAACCAGGTCCAATGAGCCACTAGATTCAGAAAGGTTTGATGCAGGATGCAGTATAATTATATTTGGAACAAATGTCACAGCTTGGTAAATTTATTTGAAAAATTAAAATAAATTAATTGATTAAAATATATACTATTTTAAATTCTTACCTTGTCTGTAGATAAATAGTTTTGCAGATGCCTGAATGCTTCCCAACTTGTTGAGAGCTATGCACTGATAGTAACCTAAGTCATCTGGTGGCCATACTTGTTCATAAACAAGACTATCATTTATTATCTTTACGTAATCATCTCCCCGAAGACGTTTCCCATTATGTAGCCACTCAACCACTGGTTTTGGGTTTCCATCTACTACACATTTGAAATTTGCATTGTGAAGGATTCGTAAATGCACATCTTTAGGTGACTCAATGATCATTGGTGGATCTAGAACAAAGGGATAATTTTCAATAAAAATTCAGGGGAGAAGGGAGATGCCAACTCTTTGTGGCAAGGATGCTCATCATGCCACTTAGGGGTAAAAGTTCAAAGATTTGGTACTGCTTAGAGTAGCAAGGACAAAATTTTACATTTGCACAGAGTGAAGTACTTTTTAGTGCTTCGTCAGTATCATACAAAAGTGTTTGATACTATTGGCTTTAGCTTCATTTAACTGATAAATTGAATTTTTGAAACAATGCTGCAGTTAAGAGGTTAAAAATTACATTTTGAGTTAGTTTCCTCTCTCTTAAAATTCAACATTATTACTTACATTCTACATTCAGTTTGGCTGTTGCTGTAACTTTGTTGATATTAGAGTTGGCCTCGCAAGAATAAAGTCCAGCATCTGAGACTTTAACAGATGAAAACTGTAAATTGCTTTCACCAGCAATAGATATATTGCCTGAGATTACCACTGGCGAACCATCTTTTGTCCATAAAACTTTTGGCTTAGGTTTCCCTGTGACAATACATTCCAAAATGACTAGGCTTCCCTTTGTGGCATTGGTTAAAGAAGGTTTAATAGTTATTCGAGGCTGTCTTGGAAAACCAAAATCTGAAAATTATAAACCAGCTGTTAGATTGCTTTTCAATAAAAATGAGTTTACAAATTAAACTAAATCTTGAAAATTATTGTACACCTCAAGTGGCTGTGATGAACCCATTAAAATTGACCTGTGCTCCCAGCTGTGGCTTGGCTCAGTTTGTAGGAAAGCTACAGCAGTACCGCAGCTAAGTCATGTGTTCAAAGACCACTAAAGCCTGAAACTTCTTTTTCAGGCTTCTCATATTGCTTAAACTGCATAACATAATGGTGAAGATCATTCATAATGATGTTGCCTGCTAGCACCACATTATAAAACTCAATCTTCATTTCCCAGAGTTCAAAATACCAGCTGGTTATCAGCAACAGCCAACAGATCTAGTGCACTAGCTGGTAGCTTTTAATAAAGTCTAAATGAAATAGCAAATGCAGAGATGCCAATGCTCCTGCATTTTCTAGCTCAATATTGTACAATCCCCATGTATAATTTACTTTGTTGTACATTATCTGTTCCAATCCCGGTGTACATAAGCCAACCCTTCATATCAGCCAACCCCTATTTTCAATGTCAAAAAAGTGGGTTTTAGGTATTACCCTCTGTATAAGCCAAACCCTATTTTCAATGTCAAAAAAGTGGGTTTTAGGTATTACCCTCTGTATAAGCCAACCCCTATTTTCAATGTCAAAAAAGTGGGTTTTAGGTATTACCCTCTGTATAAAGTTGGCCCTCCTTTTGGAAGTTTAACTGAAACCAAGAAATATTTTTTAAAATCAGAATAAAAAGCTGAACTTGAGGATAACCTGTAAATGGCTAAACAGAAAATAGTATCTTTAGGTGTCATGTAGGTTTCATGAACAGCATACATTGTTGGCATCTTAATTGTCATACTAGTTGAAATTATTTGTACAATATTTGATTTATGCCACAAAGAGTAATAAATTTAAATATGGGCTTTTTCCTTTTTTCTGTTTTTCAAAAATTGGTGTTTGTTGTATAAGCAGACCCCCAAACTATGTATCAGAAATTTTGGGTCAAATTCTCTGCCTATACACCAGGATTCACAGTACTCAAGAAATTATTTGTAAAACAGCCCAATTCACAATAGTTTTTAACATGCATAAACTATGTGCTGCACCCAGAAAACAGCTTGAGCAAAATTTGGAATCCAAAATAAAATAAATAAGCACATTTTCAAAAAGTTATTTTGAACCCTGTTACCATTAAAAGTTTTTTTTTTTTTTTTTTTTACCTTTAAAAGTTGGTGTTCATAAGCTGGTTCCTTAAATTAAGTGCATTTCACAGTGGGTTTGGACTCCAATAACTGCAAAGGAGCCAACCACTTCATAACAGAGATAACATCTCTACCGCATTCTGCAGGAGCTAACCTTTTGCATTTCTTGCATTTAATTTCATAGCTTGATGAAGTTAAAATATCAAAAGCAACAAACAGTCTGTATGATTGTAGCATATAAGACTGGAAACAAAGTGGTTTCAATATATTTATAAGTAGGAAAATATGTTATGTTAGTAATAGGTGTGTTGAGGTGGCATGGACCGATTAAAATAGCTACAAACCAAACAAAACTCTCCAGAATTTTGAAACAATGTAACTGAATTTAAAATAAAACATGTCTATCGTCATACCTGGTGTAACTGTAAGAGTAGAATGGGAACTTTCATGTTTCTTGCCGTTCACTGGATTCTGAGCAACACAAGTGTAGCTTCCATCATCAATTTTGCTTTTCACATTATGTATCTGAAGAACTCCTAAGGATCCCAACATTGTGTATTTACTACTGGGATATAAGAAAGCACCTTTGAATTTCCACCTAAAATTAGGCCGAGGAATTGAGTTTCTAATATGACAGTATAATCTAGCAGTGTCACCATCTGTAACTTGTAAACTTGCTGGCTTAATTGATATTCGTGATGAAATCCCTGTAACGAAAATGTACAAATAAATAAAGGAACATGTTTTATTCCCACTCATTAATGATCCAACTAAACTTAATGCATTAAAAAGTTGAAGCCTTAAAGAGCTACAATCATTTATAAGTGCCTCATATATAGCCAGCACTTATCTCTGGTTTCTGCAGTGTCAAGCAGATGAGAATCTTTGACTCCCAATGAACAGGACATTAATCCATCGCTGGTTAACTACCAGCAGATGCTGGTACTCATTTACCTACCCCAGAAGTATAGAAAACTGACGGAGTTATAGCTTCTAAAGGTGGAAAAGATCTAAAAGCCAGCTAAATCCTTTACAAATCCTAAATCCTTTTTATCTCACCGCTCCATTACTACCAGTACCACTGCCAGCTAAAAAGAATTCTTGAAGCAGACTTTCTAATCTCTAAACCCCCCAGACCAGGATTCTTTTGCAGACCTGTCACATATTCTGTGTGAGATACAAACATTTCAGAGTAGTCTCACATCCATAGATATATGCATTAACTCTCATTTCTTACACATTCTAGAGACAGTTATGTTTTACTTCTGCATCCAGTCCCAAAGAGTCAGAAAACTTGACCATGGACCTTTAGAGTCTGCTAATAGCTCTGCCATTACTACTCAGATTAGCTCGAAGTTCAACATGTGAGTGCTGCTATAGCCACCTAACTTGTAAGTCTCTGTCCCAACTGGTTAACATGACAACGAATCATGATAACAGAACACCGCTATCTCTGGTGGCGTGTTTTGCCAATGATTTCACAAGTAATGTCAAATCCAGAGAGTGACAAACAAGATTACTAGTAAACTCTAAGTAAAAATTAATTTACCATCTTCGTCTCTGTTTGCTGGCACAGGCAAGTTCAATCTCAGTCATTTTTTCATGATGAACTTGACAGGTCTGCTATTGTAGCAAAAATGTTAATAATTTATATAGAGGAAACTAAACAATATTGAAAAAAAAAAACTATCAAAATATTGGGAAAAATAGAATAAAAATGCATAGATGCCAACTCTCCCGCTTTTAGCGGGAGACTTAAACTTTTTTGTCTCATCTCCCGCTCTCCCGCTTTGGTATTTAAATCTCCCGCTTTTCAAGTCCACTAATATTAAATACTTATTTAATACTTGAGGACTTACAACACTATCGAGGGTCATAATATTAGAAAACTCGAA
>JAOBBB020309930.1:0-10627 GCA_025331005.2 Zoanthus gigantus | reverse complement strand
CTATTTTTATCTCGATCCTTTTTGGCGCGTAAATCTCGGTATGTATGTAATAAAATAAGTTATAACCCTATTCCCCGTGCTGGCATTTGAAGACTTTGGCATTTGGTGAATCCAAGATGAAATAATTGAAGGATTTCTTGTCATGGAGACTGAAAAGGGCGAGGACTTACGAAAGTTTAATTGAAGAATTTTTCTAAGGCGTTTTGAGAGAAAATTCGATATAAGCGGCAGGGTTTTTTAGGGGATGTGGTTCAACATTTATCAAGTTTCTTAACTGTTGAATCAGAACTTAAGCCATTTAGATGTTTTATGAATACTTCCATTTCTGCGTCGGTTAGCGATGGTCCAAAATTAAATTGCATTTTCTTTTTCAGCTGCCATAACCGTGAATATATTTTTGTTTTGTGCAACGGAAATTCACGACGTTAACTAAAAACTTTGGCGTCATTTCGTAACGTACGCACACATTTTTGGCGCCATTTCAGGAGTCGCTCGCAAGTAATGACGGTTATTAGCAAATGTCATTGATGAACACACTAAGTTAAACCTGTCCTCCCAACAGCTTCTGCATCGGTACTCACAGTATCACAGAGTTCACTGAAGCTTTAGTTTTTCCTATTTTTAAAAAGTTTTGTAAGTTCGTTTATAACGTTGTTGATGGTAACCGTTGTACAATTACTTAATCATAAACTTAATCCTTCAGACAAAGAGCTTTAGTTACTTAAATTATGTTAATAACTATTTCCATCAACGTCAAGATATTTTGTTTTGGCAGAGGCAGTTGCCGGCGTGGTTGGAAGAGCAGATGTTGGCGCCTGTTTGTTTTTCATAAGCTCCTTGTTAGCCTACACTAAGTCGGCGAGTCAGAGCTGTCAATCATTCAGTGATAACAAGCGTGAAGAAACAACATGGCCGTGGCTTGCAGTCAGCATGTTATCTTGTGCGGTTGCTATGCTAACAAAGGAACAGGGAATCACCGTACTTGGTGTTTGTGTGATCTACGATGTCATCTGTGTCAGTTCAATCACCTATCGAAACATTCGCCAGTCAGTTAAAGAGGTGAGACAATGTAAGATAACAGTTTTATTTTTGAATGGTATCGCCGAATAGCCCTATACGGTTGAAAGCTTATGAAAGATAGAACCAGCCATAAAGCCATAGAGTCAGTGTTTATCTCCGGTTTCTGTAGTGGATGAAAGCCTTTGACTTCCCGAGGGTAGCGAGATCCCTAGAGGGGGGGGGGGTACAATTCATGTACGTGCTAGGCTTAGCTAGTAAGATCTTTGACAGCCGGGAGGTCCTAGGTTCAATTCCCGGTCTTACTGTGGGCTTAAGATTTATGCACACCGCGGTCAACTGCCATGGACCTGCGCACTAGAAAAAAACTTTCGTGTGTGCGTGCGCCAGTGATTTCCCGCCTAAACTATATAAACAAAACGACAAAAGTTCAAAGCGCTAGTTGTTTTTTCAGAAACTAAGAAAATAGTTGAAAGCTAAAGTTTATACTTTTACATGTTAAGGAGAGCTAATTTTTAAACAAGTTCTGAGTTTACAAAGTTTTATTTTCGTTTACTAAAAATGTTCGTTACTTTAAAAGCCAAAATGTGGAAGCGATACAAGGCTGCTTATGTGTGGCGAGTTTTTCACTGACACTGGTTGTGTTCGTGGCATCCCACAAAGTTTGTTTTAAAAAATCTTAGACACGAAATGGGCCATTGTGTAGTAGTGAACTAAGAAAGGTTAAGAAAGACGTGTCGAGGGCTGCAAGTGTTCCGATGGGTTTCTGAATTTACCAGATACACAGATATCAAGCAGTTAAAGGAAACAATCGTTGTTCCTATAAGCTTTTTAAACTATTTTTGAAGCAAATACTCAAAATCTCAGGGTCTTAACCGCTTACCTTTTATACATGTAGGCAGCATTTTTAAGCTGGATTGATATATATTGACGAGAGATTAAACCGAAGATAGAAATTTAAAATCCAAAATGAAATAACTCGCTTTTTTAGATCTGATCACAAAACGTTGACTATTTGTCTTCTGAAAGAAATATTTGATACTTAGTCTTAGAATAGTTAGCGACAATCGGATGTCCAATGCTTTGTATTCTTTTACAAAACTTAACTGCTTTGTAGATTTGTATAGGCAAACATTTGATATGATTTAACTAACAAAGTGATACCCAAATATTAATATGGTGAATGGGAAAATCAGAAGTGATTGTTAAAACATGAAATAAGACAGAAACAAAACTTGTTATCTTCGTATCATTGTCGACCAAGCTGTGTAGATTTTTCGATATGTTTGCAATCTAAACAATTAGAAATTTCTGTGCTTTATTTCCTTTATTCAAAACAAGGACGGAAGCTAACAGTAACAAAAATAATTGAGTACTAGAGGGATTAAAAGTAACCATGCATGTTCGTAAGACACATGTTCAACAGTTCTCCATTTTGGATCACTAGAGGTTCACATCTAGCGCATGCGCACACATTTAACTGCAATGTGGTCCAACAGAGGTTCTCATCTGGCGCAGGCGCAAATGTTTAACCGCGGTGTGAGATTTGTGTGGTCTTTCTTTCACCACAGCATCTCTAGACAGGGATGTTAAACGCTTGTCTAGATTTCCTTATCTTTCAATCTTTTTTCGGGAGCCTTAAAAGAACCCACAGACTTGTCCGTAATAGCAAGATGATGAGCCGGTTTTGAAGTCTGTCCTTGTCGCAAGCAATATTTAATTTTTTATACATTTCCGAATCCAGTACGCCCTCAAGACCTTCGTTTTTGCTGCATGTTGCTGTTTTTTGAAGTGATCTTCTTCCTTGTTTGGCCTTTGTCCATATAATATTAGTGGTAGTTGCTAACGATAAGTCTTTTTACTGCCTTCAAAATGCTCCGAACAATTCTTGTATTTTCACTATAGAGCTAAAGGTTTTGTTCTTTATCAGATTTATGTACTCCTTTCTTGCTTTCTGAGACGACTTTCTTTTGGAATTCTGTAGTACTGAAGTCCAGAACTACTTCAGAAGTTATTAAGGGACCTAGGAACACAGCAGTTTATAAGTTTGGGTTTTCTAAACACAAATATACGCCAGTCGTTTCTCGTAATATAAAAAAGTTCCTCTCTGTTATCTTTCGACTCTAAATTTGTCTACCCAAACGACTTGCCCATTCTCACGAGGCAATTTTAGTATCGAAACCGCTAGTCCTTTTTTAGTGGACAATTACACTACTCGCTCATCCACGTAACTTAGACAAAAAGCCGACCAGCCAAGTTATTGTATACCATTGTTATTATAGTGTAAATGAGGTCTTAATCTTTGTTGTTTTTATATGAAAGATGTTTCACTTCCGATCATTCAATGTTTTGCATTGCTTTGTTCACAGGCGATAAGAAGGGGATGTGGAGTCCGTCTTATAGTGTTGGCTGCGACTGGTGTTCTACTGCTAGTCACTAGAATGGCTCTCATGGGAGGTCTGCCTCCGGATTTTGCACCCTCGGATAACCCAGCTGCCAGCACAGACAAGTTCCTCACGCGACTGCTAACTTTTTTGTATTTACCGGTTGTAAACTTTTGGATGCTTTTATGTCCGAGAATCCTCAGTTTTGATTGGTCTATGGACGCCATTCCTCTAATAGAATCTATATGGGATCCTCGGAATGTGGTCTCACTTATATTTTATGGAAGTTCTTCAAGTCTAGGAATACATCTTTTAAAGATAGTTATGAAAGATGAATCACTCACCAGCGATATCGCCGACGTTCGTTTAAATAATAACATTAAATTAGCGTTGCACAAAAAAGGGGGATATGATGATAATCGAAACAGGAAAAGCACATCATCCCTTAAGCACAGTCAGTTTTCGCATGCAAAAATTTATAAAAGAACAGAATCACACACTTCTAAACTATCTAATAGTTTCATATCAGCAACAGGGACTCAAAGAGAAAAAGTTGTTTTAGTCGCTATGGCAATTTTAGTAATATCTTTCATTCCAGCAACAAACTTGTTTTTCTATGTTGGGTTTGTCATGGCAGAGCGAATTTTGTATATACCAAGTCTTGGTTTCTGTCTTCTTGGTGGCATTGGCATAGAAAGACTTTACGATCAAGCTCCGTCCAAGTTGATGAAAAAAGTTGTTTCATTCTGCGTGTTTGCATTAGTCATTGTCAGCGGTATTAAAACTGTTATGCGCAATAAAGACTGGCGTGATGAAGAGTCATTGTACCGGTCAGGTATTGACGTCATTCCAGCAAAAGGTGAGTAAACTCATAATAAAATTGACCTGTGACTTTATAGCTCAGTAAATGAGAGCTCGTCATCGATTTTTCAGAGTTTTAGGGCTTCAATAGGCGGATGTTTGTTTACATTTTTCCCTTCACGTGCGCTAGTTGCTAATAAGGTTGCAAAAACTGAATAGAATATTAAAAGTGTTTTTTATGATAAACTTCATCTTAAAATGCGAGAGCGATAAGCTAAACACTGGTTCTTTGAGCTGATAGAGCTTTACAGAGAATGTATGGCTCATTAACGGTTTTGCCACCCAGCTGTTTTGGGTATTTTGGAACCGCGATATCTTTTTAGAAACTGCTTGCATAGAGTCGTTAAAAATGTCCTCTCTTTTTACTCGACAAGCTTCAAATATTGTAAATGTCTTTCACTAGTGAACATCGCGAACACGGAAAGATATTGTTTACTAGATATAATTATTTTCTAGAACCATTGTAACATTATATTTAACAATAGGCCGTTTGCAGTTAGACCTCACTCACCTTAAATTAACTAAACGAAATGATGTTCCGAAATGGAAAGATCATTTGAAAATGGTACTGGAGACGAAGGCTTGCTCACGAGTCATACTATCTGTTGCTTGGCAGTTTTTGCATATTTGAAGTCCTTGGCTAAAACTTTGCCGTTTAACAAAATAATCAATATCAACCTGCTCTTTCCATTTCTGGATACCATTTTGTCATAGCTGATTGATTTTGTGGTCATGTGACCCCCACCTGCAAAGAGCCTATCGTCATCCAAAACGAATGAATTATGCTTAAAGAACCCATGAGGCTGAAGGTCAAAACCGCTATTTACTGGGTCTTCATGACAGGCCTTATAATTTTAGTACAACTCAACTAGTTAGACGAACTGGCACTAGTAGAATGATACTAGTTGATAACTATATATAATGGAGTTACTATATATCGTAATGTTCATTTTACATGTGAAGAGAACAAGTTCTCGAAGATGATACTCATATATTAAAAAGTGTCGCATTATTTGAATATGTTTTCAAGAGGAAACACATAGGAAGTTTATCTATGATCTTAGTTTAGAATGAATTATGGGTTTCTTTGTCTGCCAAAAAAGGCATTCTTTAAAGTATTATTTCCCTGTCACTGATGTCGATTAATAGTTGTGTTTCCGCAGCTTGGGGCAATCTTGGAAACGTTCTGGGAGCAATGAACAGAACACGTGAGGCAGAGGAAGCTTATCGCAAAGCTCTAATGTTTCGTTCCAATATGGCGGATACTCACTATAACCTGTAAGTTGTAGTTCATCGTCATACCCACAGCCATCATCATTATCACCATCATCATCATCATCATCAACACCATCATCAACACCACCATCATCATCACCATCATCAACACCACCATCATCACCATCATCATCATCATCATCATCATCATCAACACCATCAACACTACCATCATCATCATCATCAACACCATCATCAACACCACCATCATCATCACCATCATCAACACCACCATCATCAACACCACCATCATCAACACCACCATCATCATCATCACCATCATCAACACCACCATCATCATCAACACCACCATCATCATCAACACCATCAACACCATCAACACCACCATCATCATCATCACCATCATCAACACCATCATCATCACCATCATCAACACCATATATCATCACAACCATCATTAACACCACCATTATCATCACCTTCTTCGCCACCACCACCACAATCATCATCGTAATCATCATCATCATCATCGTCATCGTACCATATTGAAACTTAAATCCAGTAACAATATTTAGGTGCATTGAAACGGAGAACTGCCATGCTATCTGCTTAGGCTTGGCTTCTGGTTGGGGCTTCTTAAACTAACCAAGAAGAATGCGTCGTCCTTGTCAGTCAAATATTTGCAAATAGTTAGATGTGCGTAGCTACTTTTTCAAAAAGAGTAAACTTAGACGTTGTATTATAATAAAAATAGTGTACTTTTGAAATTCAACGTTGCAGAAATACGACTATATGAACCAGTGTCACGCTTCCGCCGGAGATACGACAAAATTTATTGGATGAGATCCGACAAAGATTGTTGGATGTTCGACACGAATTCGACTTTCCCATGTTAACTGCTTCAAACGTTCATTTTCCACCGCATTTCTTCCGTCTCAAATTGAATACTGAATTAATTCGGTACGTCAAAAATGCGACCATTTTAAGCAGGCCTTAGTTCTAACTTTTGAAAAAAAAAAGTTTAAGCCGGCTTAAGAGAAACGTATAAAATAAGATTTACTTGTTTGTCGTGAGACGAATGACATCTGTTTCTGGCGGTGTGTTTTAACTGTAGTAGTTACTTGTTTGGTTGCAACATTCATCCGTTCTCTTTCCAGAGCAATATTATTGGCAGAAGAGAGGAGATACAAAGAAGCAGTTGTAAGCTACCAGAACGCCATCCGATTTCGACCGCGACTTGCAGGTAACAATGGGTGTTCACGTGTATTTGCTCTTGTTTAAGTTTACAAAGTTAACAATCTTCTCTATTAGCTTGAGCTGGCGCATGAACAGAGATGAATATTCACAAGACATTAGCACATGCGTACTTAGTCTTTCAGCCACTGAGAATGGGAACGTTAAAGTCACGTTGGTAGTGAGCATGAAACATTCCTTCCCATTCATAGTCTGCATACGTCTTTCTAGCTTCTTAACGTTGTTGAGCTTTTTCTTTTGATCTTTTTTCTGACCTTAAAGATAGAAGCTTCATGTGGTTAAAATACATGTTGATGGCGTGTTCAGTGACCACATCATTTCTTCCAGACCTCTTTGATGTTGTCAGAGTATTAAAATATGAGTTATGTTTTATGAAAATAGTCTTCAGTTGTACTCTTGGGTGGAAATCATTCACACTTTTGCCAACAGTTGGAGTGTCTTTTGCAACAAGATAGTGGAGAGCAGGTCTTTGTACATCAGGATATTGTTTGGGGATATGCTAAATATGTCAGTAAAGCAGCAAAACTCATGGGAAAGACAATCTTTCACCTTTTTTCCTTTCGCAAGATCAATATCCTTTTAAAAACTCCAGGTACATTTCTCCATTCTCACAATGTTCTTGCATGAATTTCTCGTTTTTACTAAAATATGCATTGCCAGAAACTGTTTCTCTCTTTGTGTCTGACTTGATAGAGGTATACTGCAGAAGGTATGTGGTATTGAAATCACTTAACAGTTATAATACGAGCTCGAAATTTCTATCGATTAGTGATAAAAATTGAGAGCGAGTATTCGAATCATGAACCACAAATTGTAATTAATATAAAGCTGTCATTAAGTTTGTTTTTCTGTGTTTTTACTCCTGTATTCAGTATTTATTGTTGCTGTCACAGCGAGGTCGCATTAATTAAGCAACCCAGCGGAAACAGTAGTTTTCATCAACAAAAAGGGAGATTGCAAATAAAATTTTAGGCACGCAGGAACCCTGGGTAGATTTTGCATTCACAAAGTGTACCCAGGATCCTTTGCTTACTTAGTTGCTGATGTCAACAAGGCCGAGCACTTTGACGTCATTCTTTACCGTTCAGCTCAAGGAAACGGATTGGTTGGGGTTTTGCGGTCGAGTTTTTTTTTTTACTTATGGTCAATAAATAGGATTAACTGTACCATGTAAGATAAATCAAGAATTCAAAACAATAACAGACTATACAGTACCAGCGATCATACCGTATTGCTAGGCTATTTAATCTTCTTTTTTTATGGTAAACTTTTTTTATCTACAGTTGCTCACATGAACTTGGCATTGTTACTAGAAAAAATTGGTCACCGGGAAGAAGCTATTCAGGTCAGTGTTTAACTGTCAAGCCCAGTAGAAATTACTTTTGTCCAATCCTTTTCCAGCTGACAGATAATTTGGATTGGAGTGTTTTGTTTACAAATAGACGCTCGCTCTGACCACACAATGAACGAGAAATTTTACCAAATTACCAAAAGCATTTTGGTCAGTGATATGTATCGGAGTGAGGTCGCTACAAATTGACACAGTAATGGATCGAGTTGTGAGAGGCCCGGAACCCCTGGAACCCCCCCCCCTCCTTCCCCACCACATTTTGTAAATAGCCAACCCGTTTGCCTCCTACCACTGAAGGTTCAAATCCCACTCTGACCACAGTCTAAACTTGTCTTGGTTGACCCCCAAAGTCAAATCCACTACGCTTTGTAAATAGCCAACTGGTTTACCTCCTACCAGTTGGGGTTCAAATCCCATTCTGATCACTGTCTGGATTTGTCTTGGGTGATCCCTGATTCAAATCCACTACGCTTTGTAAATAGCCAACTGGTTTGCCTCCTACCAGTTGGGGTTCAAATCCCATTCTGATCACTGTCTGGATTTGTCTTGGGTGATCCCTGATTCATATCCACTACGCTTTGTAAATAGCCAACTGGTTTGCCTCCTACCAGTTGGGTTTTAAGTCCCACTCTGATCACTGTCTGGATTTGCCTTGGGTGATCCTTGAGTCAAATCCTTCACACTTTGTAAATAGCCAATATGGCTCGGAAATATTAGCTTTTTAGTTACTCTGAAATCCGGGTATAAATAATTTATTACAAAATAAAACTCTCACACAACTGCTTTCGTCGGAGCGGTTTTTGACGATGGGTATAGTTTACGACTGAGAAAGTATAATAAGTAGTCAACACAACGTATGTAAAATGGTTGAGCACCGCACCAATTTTAAATTCAAACCTGAAGAAGGCTGGTTTGGCCAGCTGAAATATAGTTTATTAACTAAACAAACTTTACATAGGTATAAATAATGTTATTTGTTTGTTTCTTGTTTAGGTGTATGCATTCAGTTTCTTACAAAATGTAATTGCTCTAAAACGCTCAATAATTAAATTAATGCTACTTGGTCAAATTTCCACAGCGCTGCAGGAAAACCGTTTAACGTATCAAAATTTTACTAAGACTGGAGTTTGTATTGCGGTGTAAACAGTGACGCCAAGAGCGATCGTCGCGGTTATGTACGTTTAGTTCCAGGCCTGAAAGTATTTTTTCTGGCTTCAATTTTGCAGCTGTCACTAAAGCAATACCACACCGCCGTTATTGTTATTCTCATTTTGTTTTATTTTCATTCCCAGATACTGAGAAATGCCAGTACAATCAGCGGGCATGGATTAAAAGACCCAAAGCACCATTCAACTGCAAGTAAGAGATAAAACAGAACAGTAAATAAATGAACTGATAAGATAGATGAACAGTAACTGTTTTGCTGTTTATTTTCAGCAGCATTCTAGTTTTGTATGTTGAGATATCTATACTAGCCAATAGTGTTTTTCGTCCGAACGAATTTTTGCTCAGACAATGGTCTAAATCTCGAAACGTCCATTCCTTACATTCTAGGTTTTAATTGTCTGAATTTCAAATTTTGTCATCCAAGAAGCATTTTTGAGACCTTTTAAACGTTAAGAGCATTATGTCATCTTTTTCAGTTGCCAACATAAAATACAATCTTGGAAGAATCTTGGCTGATGTACACAGACTTGAGGTAAGAATAAATATACAAAACTCTTTCCTAGTGTTACAAATATTGAGTGTATGTATTTTTTTACCATTTCTGAAGTAAGTCTTAAGTGTGGAGTAAGTTTTCATCTTCTCGAATACTATATATGTATCATAAATCATAAAAAGGGTGCTAACATAATCATTGTCGTTGTCATCATCTTCATTGTCATTATCATATACAACATCGTTACATCACCATCATTAGTTCCCTTCATTGGTTACCACTGCCATCGTTATCAGTAGTCTTTCTTCACAATCGTCATCATCATCATCATTGTTATCATCGTCATCATCAACAACCTCATCATCAACATCATCAACAACATCATCATCTTTATCATCATCATCATTATTATCATAATTTTCATCATCAACATCATTTTCAGTATCATCATCATCATCATCATCATTTACATCAACATCATCTTCATCATCATCATCATCTCCATCATCATCATCATCATCATTTTCATCATCAACATCTTCATCATCATCTCCATCATCATTATCATCATCACTATCTTCATCATCATCATCATCATCATCGTTATCAACATAATCAACATTATCATCAACATCATCATCATCACCGTCATCGATAGTTACCATCTTCATGATAATCACAATTAGCATCATTATCTTCATCATCATCATAATAATAATAATAACAAAGGTAATTAGTTTAGGTATATATTTCTAAGGGTGAATAAAGAGAGTGGTATTTAGTTAAGAAAACTTCTGAAAGGAAATAAATTCCAATTTCTTCTTTTTCGAGAATTTCGTTTACTATATATTTGTTAAATAAATA
>JAOBBB020309852.1:0-10627 GCA_025331005.2 Zoanthus gigantus | reverse complement strand
TGTGGTTCACCACCGGCTTGGCAATGGCTCTTCAGATTGTGGAGGCTGTTCTTGTTCGCCTTTGGCTTCAAAAAGAGTTTTTCCTTGCAGGACCTACATTTCTTGCCTTTCTCGTTTGGACCGAATGAGGATGGGTATCTTTTCCTTGTGCTGCAGGTGGCTCACCGACTTGAACCCATGGAATGCTGCCAAGCGACTGTACAGTTACTCAACCCATTAAGTGATTGTCACCTTATTTGTGGAATGACGAGGGACTTTGCAAGGACCCATCCAAAACTAAACGAGTCGACTTCCTTGGGGTCTATTCCCTTGTTCAGGGCCCAGATGGTGTTGGCATTGACCCGTGACTGATCTAAGATGTACCTTGTGGCAACCACTGTTCACTTCAAGGAGTTGAAATTGAATTTGTACATGCTCATCCTCTGATCTACCACATCTGTACCTGTCTTCGTAACATCGTACAACTTGTAAATGGTAGGTTCTTTCTGCCCATCATTTTTTGTAACTCCCGTCAATGGCTGCACAGTCAACAGTAACAGAACATTCTTCTTTCCTTTGCTGGCCCTCACCATATATGAGGATAGAACGATGTCTTCCTCTGACTCCGCCCAAAACACTCTGGATGAAAACTCTTTCTTTCCCTTTGTAGATTTTATTGCTGCAGGTTCTCCCATGCGATTGGACACCATTGTCCCAGCAATAGTTACCCCTTAAAAAGTAGCCACGTGGCTAATAAGTTTTGTAATTTCAAGATACCAAGTTGTTTAAACAGTGGACTTGTTTGTCCATCAAAATTGGAATAAGTAATTATACGAAGAGCTTTTTTTCTGTAGAAGTAATGGTTTTAGAGTACTATTATATATATTACCCCATAATCTTTTATAGTAATACCATTGATTAGATGGGGATAGATGAGAGAATAATATAGCTGATACGGTTTTCTTGTGCTTACTCAATTTTGGAGAAAACCTTTTGGCAAAGACTCCTGTTACCACGCTTGTCACACCAAAAAGACCAAAAATAGGATATTTCGATACTAGTCCGCTTGCGAGAGATACGAAGATTCTCACACTTCACAGGTTGGAAGGAAAGCTCATTCTGCAAACCTAGCTAGCTAGATAGCTAAGCTAAATCCTTTACGAGCAATGTGGCCCATGAAGCCGACGCTTATCTCCAGTTTATGTAGTGTTAAGCGGATGAGAGTCTTTGACTCCCCCTGGACAGGACACTAATCCATCGCACACTAGCTCCCAGCAGACGCTGGTACTCATTTACCTACTTCGGAAGGATGGAAAGCTGAGTTGGCTTAGGCGAGAAAGAAAGTCACACAAATCAGTTCAAATCTTGGTAGAGCCGGGGATCGAACTGGGGACCTTGTGGTCGGAAGGAGGAAATCTTACCAACTGCGCCAACCAAACCCGCCCTCATTATGCAAAGCCCAGTTGGAAATGCTTTGTAGATCGTGTTGCAAATGAGTAACATCGTCTTGAGAGCGAACGATATTATAACATTTCTTGTCATCAGCAAACATCGCCATACAAGAAAAGGAGAGGTAATCCGGAAGGTCGTTAATGAAAAGGATAAAAAGTATAGGGCCAAGAACTGATCCCTGAGGAACACCAGAAGGAACTTTGTCCCGAGGACTGGAGGTACCATTGATGACAACACGCTGACAAAGAGATGACAAGTAATCCGTGAACCAGCTTAGAAGTGAACAAGACAAACCTAGTGCATAAAGTTTACAAAGCAGACGAGAATGACAAACTGTATCAAAGGCACGAATAAGGTCAAGGTAAAGTACGTCAATTTCATGACCACTATCAAGAGCTTTGCCAATATCATGGAGGACACAGAGTAGTTGAGTAGTGCAGGATAAACCGGAAACTGTGCTGGAGAGCAAACAGGCGGTGACTGATAAATTCAACAAGTCTCCGGGCAACACACTTTTCAAGGACTTTAGTAAAATAGGCAAGAGAGAGATGCCGCGGTAGTTAGAAAAAAGAGCTCTGTTATCTTTTTTGAAGACAGGAGAGAGATTTGCGTCCTTCCATTCAAAGAACAATTTATTTACCTTTAGATGAAGACATATTAAAGAGCTCACAAACAGAGGAGGATATTTCGTACGCGCATTCTACCAGCATCCGCGTGGGGAGACCGTCAGGGCCAGTTCACTTGCTGGTTTTTAGGCACTTCAATTCTTGAAGGACTTCTTCAGGAGACAAACTGATATTTTCAAGAAGAGGTGAATCCGAAGTCAGGGGCGAAGTAGCTCGAGCCAGTAGTTAGCAAGAAGAGTGATCGATGAAAATTGATTTTTTTTATCACAAGTAACTTCAGAATTATCATCGAGATACTTAGTGTGAGGAAAAGAGCTACGATTAGATTTCGATTTGAAGAAAGACCAGAACGGTCTGGTATTGTGCTGAATTTCAGAAGCAATACGGTTAAAGTATGTTTTTTGGCTGGAACGTATCCAGTTTTAATCCGAAAAGCTTCTAATACTTTGGGGTCGGACAACCCGCTCACCAGAAGGTCTTTTTCTTTTTGATTGCATACATGATATCGCAGGAAATCCATGGAGTGCAGAAGTGTTAAAAGTACAAACAATGGATTATCATTCAAGCTGGCTCGAAGGGAATTAAAGTCACAATTTTCATAGTCAAAAGTCTTTTTTACTGCTGAATTGATTAACTTAAAGTTCAGGTATAAATCAAAATAAACACAGTAATGGTCAGAAGATAAGCCAAAAGTAGAATCCACTGTGATATTTTTAATATTGTCCGGATTAAATGACAGTACAAACTTCAGGATATTTTTCTTTCTGCTCGGTAGATCACTGAATAACTTGATATAGAAACACGTCGGCTAGCATTTTGGTGAAGTCGTGATCAGATCCCCAGTCACAATTTACAAAGCAGGAGCGCGGCAACATACGGCGTCAAGGACAAGTTCATACGATCTTTAACTGCAAGTAGTACTTCTCCACCAGGGCGGCCAACTCTGTCTTGACGAAAAATGTTGTAATGTGGTAGGATCTCAAGATCAGTAACAGATAAGTTTAACCAGGTTTCAGTAAGAGCGACCAAGCCGAAATCGGAGCCATAGACAATATCTTTCAGAACAGACAGTTTGCACTTCCTTGATCCATCGCCGTTTGTAGAAAAGGCCTTTAAGCTTTGGAAGTTTTGATAAAATACAGGATTGAACCATTACACGACGGTCCAGGTTGAGGACAAGCATCATTATTTCTTAGGATCTGTTGAGCAGGCAGGTTGAACGAAGAAACAGAGTTGCTGTAATAAGACAGTCTTGACTGGCGAAAGCGAGTTCTTTGAAGCATAATCCTTGCTGGATACACACCAAAGTCATAACCATAGTTGAAATAACACACAAACGGGATGCAGAAGAAAGCAAATACCGAAAAATAGAAGATGAAGCAGGAGCGGAGAAAAACATGTCTTCCCGCCATTACGTATTTTGGTTTGATATGTTTAATGAGCCCCAAAATTAAAGATTTTAAATTCTGTCTCGCAGGATTGTAACGATATCCCACACATAAAATCTGTGGATGGTTGTGGCTGTTCACACTCAAATTGGAACATGATCTTACCATAATTATTTGGTATAAATTTAGTTCCTTTGCTATATCTTGTTAAAACTCCCTGATGAAGTCTATGTTGTCAGACGAAACCGGTAGGAGAAAATAAAGCAAGTTGACAAGATTTGTTGCTGTGTGCTGCTCACTAGTATTTATTTATAAAAAAATGTTTTAAAAAATTAGCTTATTGTTTGTTATTCCTGCGGAGAATGACCTCATTGCAAAACTGCGCGATTTTAACACCTTTTCATGCATTCTTGTGCAAGAAGATGACAGATCAGATATTTGATTCCAATGTTATTTGCTTTTCAAAAAATCATTTGCTGCAAGCAGGGCTACTGATCCATTTCGGCTTCATGATTGCCAAAAAATAACTTCGTACTCAAAAGAATACAAATTAGAAGTACTCAAGAGAATACAAGTTGAAAATACGCAATAGAATACAAGTTAGAAGTACACAACAGAATACAAGTTGAAAATAAGCAACAGAATACAAGTTAGAAGTACTCAACAGAATACAAGTTAGAAGTACTCAAAAGAATACAAGTTAGAAGTACTCAAGAGAATACAAGTTGAAAATAAGCAACAGAATACAAGTTAGAAGTACTCAACAGAATACAAGTTAGAAGTACTCAACAGAATACAAGTTGGAAGTAATCAACAGAATACAAGTTGAAAGTACTCAACAGAATACAAGTTGGAAGTTCTTAACAAAATACAAGTTGAAAGTACTCAACAGAATACAAGTTAGAAGTACGCAACAGAATACAAGATGAAAATACGCAACAGAATACAAGTTAGAAGTACTCAACAGAATACAAGTTAGGAGTACTCAACAGAATACAAGTTGAAAATACGCAACAGAATACAAGTTGAAAATACGCAACAGAATACAAGTTAGAAGTACTCAACAGAATACAAGTTGAAAATACGCAACAGAATACAAGTTAGAAGTACTCAACAGAATACATGTTGAAAATACGCAACAGAATACAAGAACCACTGAATCGCGGAAAGACCCGGACAGACTAATCGACAAACTAATTTCTTATATTTTACAACTAAGACGACAGCGTGTAAAGTTCTCCTCCAGTAGCGGTAACATGTCTGGAAGGATATGCTGTCAAGCACTACATTAGACAACGTTGGGGAAAACTCGATTCGATTGAAGACAACGGGAATGAGAAGTCCAGATGAACTTGGATGAATGAAGATTTGACGCTTGACTGGGTGCAAGGAGTGTTAAGCATGATCTCGTTTACTCCCCGGATGTTGGCTAGGGACTCTTAAATTCCACTTAATGGCAGCATCAAGCAAGAACTCGCAAAGGCATAGAGTGATCCTGTCATTGTACCCGGAGGCTGCACAAAATATATTCAAGCTCCTGACGTGGCATGAAACAAGCCCGTAAGGCTAACATTACTGAGAAATATGATGACTTATAACTATTTGTGCAGTAAATTTATGGAGCACGTTGTGACAATCTACATGATAAAACGCCTCAAAAGACATGATGTTTTTTAACATTTTAAGCATAGTTTCCGTTCTGGTATATGTTACTAAACTAAAATAGTTGAATTCACTGCAACTCTCCAAGCAAACCTGAATGATGGGACCAAAACCGATTTGGTCATAATTGGTTTCTCAAGAGCATTCTACAAAGTTTGCCATAATAAGCACTGGCTAAGCTCCAATGTTATGGATTAAGAGACAACACTACTTTGTTCTTTTTATATAATTTTTTCTGAGGTACCACATTGATCTGTCATTGGCTCCATGTTGTTCTTAATATACAATTCTCACTGGGGTAACACATTGTTTGACATTGGCCCCACGTTGTTCTTAATATACAATTCTCTCTGGGGTACCACATTGATCTGCCTTTGCCCCCTCGTTCTTAATGTACAATTTTCTCTGGGATACCACATTGATTTATCATTGGCCTCACGATTAGCCTAAATATATTGAACAGCGTCGCAGTTTCCTCGCGAAAATTTCCTGTGATAACACGTGCACCGCATCAAAATAAAGGAGCATCCAACTCCGATGAAAAAGGCTCAGCTAAAATCATTAATGATTGCAGATTCTGTGGAAAAACCCATGATGCAGTGAAGACTAAATGTTTCGCGTGGAATAAAATTTGTAATCACTATAACGGTAGAAATCATTTCCAAGTTAAGTGTAAGAAAATACAATTGTTAGAAATGTAAACTGACTCGGACAATTCAGATTCAAGTTTGTTGGGTACCGTAAATGTCAGTGATAAGGAATGTCTGACTGCCCTAATGCATGTTTACAATTGTGCTGTAAGATTTCAATTGGACTCTGGTGCCAATGTAAATACAATCAACAAGAAATTTGTGAAAAAATATCAAGTTAAAGCAACTACTCAGAAATTAGTCATGTGGAACAAAGCCAAACTAAAACCCCTGGGAGAAACAACTCTAACCGTCAGAAAACTTAAAACAGGGAAGAAAAGTGATGTTAAATTCATAATAGTGCATAATGATTACACGTGTCTATTAGGCCTAAAAACCATGCAAGACATGAATTTGTGTATTGTAAATACTGCCAACTTTATCGCTAACTTGAGCACAGATAAAACTCAATTTGGAGATCTGGGAGAAATGACATTGAGTGGGAGCCCAAATATTCCCCCAGGAGCACTCCCATCTCGAGACCTAGCTTTAGCTCTGCAGTCGGCAAAAATTGAGCTGGCTTGTGGAGACCGGAATGTTAGTGTCAGTAGATTAACCAACAGAATGGGTAAGCCATATGGCTGTTGTAAAGAAACCCAACGGATCTTTAAGAATATTCATAGATCCACAACCCCTGAACGAAGCCTTACGGCGAGAACACTACAAGCTCCCAACACTGGATGACGTGCTACCAAGCCTTCATAACACCAAAATTTTTAGCAAACTTGATGTCAAACAAGCTTATTGGCACGTAAAACTGGATAAAGAATCCAGCCTACTGACAACTATGATCACATCCTTGGCGGGTACCGGTGGTCTAGACTCCCTTTTGGTTTAAACGTCAGTAGTGAAATTTTTCAGCGCAAGCTTACAGAAGCCCTAAGTGGTCTACAAGGAGTGATAGGTGTTGCTGACGACAACATTGTTACAGGCAGTGGTCTTTTAGAAACACAAGCAAATGAAGATCATGATCGAAACATGAAAGCCCTGCAGTTAATATGCAAAGATGAAAAAACTTCTCTGAAGCAAACAGAGATCAAGTTTATGGGTCACCTTATCACCAAAAAAGGAGTCAAAGTTGACCAGTCCAAGATAATAGCATTTCTTGGAATGCCAGCACCAACCGATGTATCAGGTGTTAAACGATTCTGTGGCATAGTTTAGTATTTAGCCAAGTTCCTTCCAAATTTACAAGCCAATCTCGAGACCATACGATAGTTGACAAAGAAAAACGTGGAATAGAAATGGACTGCCGAATGCAAGGATTCTTTTCAAATGATTAAGAAGAAATTAACAGAAACACCTCTCCTTGCCTACTTCGACCCGAACAAGGAATTAGTCTTACAAGCGGATAGCAACAAAGATGGCCTTGGTGCAGCCATACTGCAAGATGGCAAGCCATTGGAATGTGCGTCCCGTTCCCTGACCCCAGCCGAAAGAAATTGAGCACAAATAGAGAAGGAAACCCTAGCAGTAATTTTTGTTCTCGAGCGCTTTGACCAATATACCTATGGACGAAAGGTAATCATACACAATGACCAATATACCTATGGAAGAAAGGTAATCATACACAATTACCAATATACCTATGGACAATAGGTGATCATGCACAATGACCACTAGCCCCTGGCGCATCTACACTTAAAAAACGAAGTAAAGCCCCAAAGCGACTTCAAGGTCTCGTGCTCAGACTATACAGGTATGATATTGAGTTTAACTACATCTAAGGAAGCAAATTACAGATTGCAGACACTCTTAGCAGAGCTTACGTCGAGAATAATGACTTTGTGAAAGTTATGAGTATCGATGCTTTGAAAGGATGCGATGATGAAAAAATTCGTCCAGTAAGAGAGGCTATAACTAATGACGAGAGCATGCAAATTCTTCTACGTCACATCAAAGATGGGTGGCCTAAACACAAGGACCAAGTTCCCATTGAAATTAGAATGTGTTATGACCTAAGAGACACTCAGTTTTCAAGTTATCAATAATTTTAATAGGAAGAAGAATTGTTATTCCAACATCACTTAGAGCTCATACCAAGAAAACATTACATGCTTCCCACCTAGGATATGACAGTATGATGCGACGTACCCGAGACACAGTGTATTGACCTGGTATGAACAGAGAAATTCAGGAACTAGCCAATAACTGTGAATCCTGCCAGGAATTGAAGCCCAGAAACCAGAAGGAAACCCTCAACCGGGCTGGTTTTAATTCACTTTTTACAAAATTACAAAACGAACATTTGCTTGAGAAATTAACAGAGCTCACAAACGTACAGTTTTGCAAACAAATATTTGCTCAGATATGTTTCCGATTGTACCATTTTTGAAAAAAAAACTCATGCAAAACATTTTGAACTAAAGTAACTCCAGCAGCAGAAGGTTTTGTGTAGCACGGAGTTGCTCGAGAAGAGCAAGTTTTGAACAAAAGAGCCTTCATGGCTCATCGGCTTAATTAAAGTGAAACAAACAAGTAAAATGGCAAGAAAAGCTTTTGCAAGGAGGCTGAGACAATTTTTCTTTCATGTGTAAAAAATAATATTTGCTTTGTTTAAGTATTTGGTCATCTCAGCAAAGCGGACAGTGGCTTCTCAAAGAAGACTTGTTTCACGTGTTCGTGTTTCGCAGTCATTTCTCACCGCCACTCGAATCTTCTGTCTTCTCTAGGCAAAATGAAGTGTTCTATAGAGAGTTTATTTCAAAGAATGTGGTAAGTAGATGCTCTCATAAAATGCTTTTAGTTCCTATTAATAATCAAACCTAAGATTAAGCTAAGTAGCTGAATGGTCTTGCATTAGTCTGTGTACACAGTGAATCCCCGTGGAGCCGCTCGAGGTTCTACAGCACTTGGATGCTAGTGGGCAGAGAAATAGCACTGGCATTTAACTGCTAACTTCGTTGTCATGAGTAAAGAATAAACTGTTGAAAAGCACAC
Organism: Zoanthus gigantus; assembly: GCA_025331005.2. Classification (NCBI taxonomy): domain Eukaryota; kingdom Metazoa; phylum Cnidaria; class Anthozoa; order Zoantharia; family Zoanthidae; genus Zoanthus; species Zoanthus gigantus. Next base: position 1,891 of record JAOBBB020309852.1, on the reverse strand, counting down.
TAAACACCCGGCATACAAAATCAGAACCTAGGGCCCTTAAATTAGTATCAAATACCACCCAAAAATTCTTATTTTAAAAAATCTGAAGCTTGATGATATTCGGGGCTGTGATACCGAGTTTTTGTTGAATAATTCGTCATCAAAGTGTTCTGTTTAAACAACGATCATATTTAAACAAAAACCTTGTTTGATGATAGGAAGTGGTTTGCTACCTTTCGTAGACAAGGCTATACGTTGGTTTTTTCCCCGTAGAAATTTTTTGTGCCCAAATTCACCCATCAAAATTGTTAATTACATCATGCAAGTCAGAAAAACGAAGTTGGACGTCTGGGCGCGTGGTAGGTTTTCTTGAAATCACGTCGAAAGATAGACCTCTCTTAGTCGCTTTTCGCTAACGAAACCTAGCTCAAGAGACTTTGTGTAAGGTTTTCTGACCTTTTTAATAGCAAGCGAACATCGGAATGACGTGATTATAGGCACTATACCATTCAGGATAAAAAAGCTGCTTTATTTTGTCGCAATTTTTACTGCGCATGCGCAGAGAATTAGAACTTTTCTTGGAGCATTTTGATTGAGAAAATCAAATTAAAACGTAATGGCAACTGACATGCGATTGTTCACACATGTGTTCTTTTTTATGAACCCTTTGGAGCGCTACTAGAATGTTTGCAAAACAAGTTAATCAATTTTGCCTTCATCGAATTATTATATGGTCAATATTTTTCATATCAATGCTTTACTTGGTAGCCCAAATCTGATGAGAAACAATGAAGTAAAATTACTATTCATGAACGAAATGGTGACGACGACACATGTTTATCATACCCAACACAAAAGAACAAGTCCTTGATGTGCTGCAGTAAAAGTTGTACAACTGAAAAATTGACTGAGATAATTCGTTCTGCTGACTCTATAAAAGAATGTGCAAGAGCAAATTCACTGTTGCAGCATTTGATAATTTCGATCACAACGAGGTAGCACTTTTTGTAGTGGAAACTGTCATGACACTGTCACAGTCCTAATTCAAGAGAACAGTGGATCATCCAATCAAAAGCCAAGTGTGTCTGAAACAGAAGTGTTGCATGGGTTTCGAAGCTTCATTAGGAAATTCGAATGTAAAAATCTACGAGAATTCGCTATCCTTCGAGCCATTGATGATAATGAATGCGCCATACTAGTGTTACTCGACCTATGAGCGGCCTTCGACACGGTCGATCATCACATCCTGCTAACTAGACTTTGAAATCGCTTCGGAATATCTGGCAAGGCCCTATCCTGGATAAAATTGCTTTATCCGATTGAAAACAATTTGTTAAGATAAGCGATGAAAAATCATCAAACAGCAAACTCATCTGTGGCGTCCCACAAGGCTCAGTATTACGCCCGATCCTATACTCCACGTACACCTCACCTGTAGCAGATGTCATCAGAAACCACGGTCTGGACTTCCACTGACTTCCAGTGACTGTGAAATTGTGATTCATACATTTGTAACCACGAAACTTGACCAATGTAACACTCGTCTTACAGGCCTAAGACAATACGAAATCCAGAGGTTTCAATACGTTCAAAATGCAGCTGCTCGACTGATCACTGGCTCACACAACATGACCACATTACCTCAGTGTTTAAAGACCTCCATTGGCTGCCTGTAACAGAACGAATCAACTTTAAAATATTACTCTTAACTTTTAAGTCAATTAACGTAATTAATTGATTCTGTACCATCGCACACAAGCTCTCCGCAGTGCAAAGAAGTTCTTGTTAGTTCAACCTCGCTTCAAGCTTAATACCTATGGACAGAGGGCATTTTCTATAATAGCACCCAGGCTCTAGAATGCCCTTCCTCTTGAGCTCCGAACATGCACGTCCCTATTTTGTAATTTTAATT
>JAOBBB020309762.1:0-10628 GCA_025331005.2 Zoanthus gigantus | reverse complement strand
AAGCAGGGGGTTGGGGTTTCCTTTGACTGGTGCTTTAGAGTAGAGCTGACGTGTCGAGCGTTAGTCTTTTTGTCAGAGCCCTGCTCTTTACAACTAGTTTACATGTATATGGCGGTGCAAACGAGGACACTCATAGCGTTTCTTACTCAGAGTTACACACTGAATCTCAATATTAAGCGTATATACGAATTATGAAGGTGACCATAAAACATTCAACCTCGAGCTGAGTTGTTAGACGGAAGTTTGGCTAAAATTACACAAAAAGATAAAAGAATTCCTTTTCAATGTAAACAAAAAAATACTCATTCAAAAGTAAATAAACAGTGCGTAATTAATCATTTCTTTATAGTATTACCGTAACTAGTGTAAGAGTTAAGCCAGTTGTCAGTCGAGCAGTCGAGCTGTTTGAATAACTTGGAGAACCCGAACGCTTACGTCGTTATAAAACAATATTTTTTTCAAAAACTCTTTAAAGAGAACTTTATATTTTGTTGTGTGCCACCACTGTTACACCACGAACTCTAAATCTTCAAACGACTAATAATAGCTGACGAGTATAATTCTTTGTGGAGTTTATCGAGTGGTCAGCTTTCAGTCTCTAGTACAAGTCTTGCGATCGCAAGTTTTAGAGGAGTCTTGATTGTCGAACGGTTACCTAGCACAAATCACCGTGTCCGTAACACCTTTTAAATATATGATTATTACTCAAATCCCTATATATATATATATATACATGTATTATATACTGTCATCAATGGCAGAAAGTGCTTAATACATTACAGTAGAGCTTAAACTGAAACATCTCCAATTTTAAAACTTATGATATAAAAACGTCACCATTTACAGTAACTTACACCTTTGCGTTTCGGTGTGTTGCTGACTTTATTTCTTATCAATACTGACAATAGTAATTTTTCTCGATGATTATGTGTTAGTACACAAATTATTACTAGTACGGGCGTTTGAAGATATGGAATAGTTTGAAGATTCTTGTGTTAAAATCGCTCACTACTCTAGACTAGAGTAACTATGTTCAGGTCACTATAGAATCTAGTGAAAGACCCTTTGATACTCAATCATGATCAAACCCATTAAAATCTCCCGATTCTCGAGCCCACCTAATATTAATATAGGGAATGCAAGTAGTCTTTAAATTCACTGGTTTTCAGATAATATTCTCCCAGCATTTTGGTTTCTTTTTACTCCTAGATCTGTCTTGACTAGCGAGCAATCTCTTAATCATGTTTAGCAGCCTCATTCACTGACTAACTTCTGATATGAACTTATAGGATTATATAGTAAACCTCGAATGATCAAAGTTAGTTGAGTATTTCTAAACTTTATCCTATTTTAGTTAGCAATTCACAACAAGAATTTAATTTATAGTTGTACGTTGTTTTATTGCTTGATTCTCTTAACATTGTTGAGAATGTTTGCAATGGTTGAAGTTGGTATACATAACTTTCAATTGATGTTTCTGCAATGAGTCACGATAAATTTAGAATAAGTTTAATACGAGTCAACTAACTAAACATTATTCTAGCTGGGATATATCAAAATTAACTTTAGTTAGTTAATATACTTTCATGTCATTTAGCTAGTTAAACTAACGTAATGTCGAAACCTACCTTAAACTGATACCTTAATAATTAATACCGGAACAATTACGTATTCCATAGTAAACAACTATAGACTTGATCACTTACAAACTGAAACAGCCAGTTAGACAAAACAAAGGACGGACTTTTGAACTCGGCAAGCAAACCCAATTTGAGTTACAATAAATCACTTTATTCGGCTGTTTTATAGTCCTCGCTTAAGGCAAGATTTTTCGTCTACCCTTTTCTCAAGCGCAGCTAGGCTTAGTTATAAATTCCTTTCTATTAAAATCCATTGTTGCCTGCTATCTCAAACATTAAATGTTATATACAATCTTCATTCGCAATTTTAGTTTATTTTACAAAAATTCAAAACGAACTTTAAACCAGTTACATGTTCATATATGGTTTATTTGCTATTTTCTCTCAGAAACTTTTATGACACCTAAATAAAAAAGGAAATACAAACAATCGGGTTAGCTTTATTATCTTTTAAACTATATATCCGCTCCCATTACCAAATATAGGGGACAATGCATGACTGTAATATATAGGTCTTGATACAGTTTGTGCCTTGTGGTGTATTTACTGCAGTCCTAACAATTTATTTTTTCTCCTTTTGGTTAATTTTCCTTCCATATGGTTATAGTATTTACTTATAAAACAATTTTAAAACAAACGGCCGTTTGATTGAGTAAACTTTAGATATTTCAAACAGCGGTGACTCTTTGTTTTGGCCTGAAATAATTTAATATCAAAAAGGGGTTCGTGTCGTGAGAAATGGAAGATAATTATATATTTGGTCAAACACTGAACTCTCTTAGCTCTAAAATTGATTCAAAATTACAATGCATTACCTAATCGTGTCAGGTCAACTAAAATTCTGACGTCGGCAACTCCTTTGGGGGGTCAGCACAAACTGTTCAATGATGCTGGTGGCCAAAGTAATTGTTGATCGGTCCTTTTTACGTTAAAGATAGCTCACAGGTGCTTAGATCCAATGCGTTGAACTTTTGACATATTGTATCTCCGCAAGTGGTTGAAACAAGCCGTCATGTAGGTGAATGCCGGCCGGCCGGCAGACCAAACAAAGAAAAGATGATGAACCGATAAAACAAACAGACACATTAAATAATATTTCAGATATCATCAGTTTGATAACATTTTTACTGTGATCCAAACTAAATTAATTCCGAAATTTCTACGTAATTTAGTAATAGCGGTGAAACATTACATCTCTTGAAGTATATATAATATTATCAGGCCGCTGAGTGGAGTATATCCGCGATATTTATTTCTATGATTTTGATGTTGACCGGATTTGAAAGTAAAACCTAATATGATAAGAGAATGGCAATAAATCTTGAATGCTCCGTTTCCGCCAAACATACAAACATAAATACTATGAAAAAAGTAAACTTTTCTCTTTAAAAAGATGTGTTGTTCTCACATTTTCCCTCCTAATTTTGGTTAATAATAACAACTTGATATCATTTGACTATTGCTAAGTGTATTGAGTTTTTTTCTTTAATTTTCAAAGCTTTCAGGGGCTGTTTATCCAGCGAAACCAATTAAATAGATTTAAAAAGTTCTATAGAAGTTGGTTATCAATTACTGATTTTCGCAGACTCTTTACGGAAAGAAATTTACATTTATATTAATTTTTGTTTTGGTTCAATTATTTGCGACACAAATTAATTAATATAATTTGAGACTAAAATAGAAATATATATATATATATATAACAATGATTCAATTCTTGGTAATTTTATTTATTTGATTTTCTTGATATCATTAATTGTATGCCATATTACAAAACTCGAACATTTGATATATTTTTTTCAAAATTATGTTAGTAACTCATAGCACATTAAACATTTATTTCCATGTAATCTTTACGTAGAAGGTGTTAATGTTCATCGATTGCTTTGCTTCCGTTTTTGTTTATTAATATGATTAATGAAATATTTCAAAACATAAAAATAAAACCGAAAAGCTGGATCTTTTCAAATCATATTTAGTCAAATTTGAAATTTTCTCCTAGTACGATATCAAAGAAATAACCGGCAACCTATCATTATATTGAAGTATTTAACTTTAAAATGTTACCTGGTGCTGCTAATGTTTTGTTATCTGTCATTACTTATGATGGTCATAAACGCAAATATGTTTTTTAAAAAGTCGGATTTGTAAAACTTCTAAATATAAAGTTTATACGGCGCTTAGATTTTGTTTAAAAACATTTTAAAAAAACTGTGGCAACTGTCACAGAAGGAAAACTATCGGTTAAAAAGACGACGAGCTATTTTCAGTCAAACTGACATTTTATTTATTAAAATGCCACCAACGATAACGTGTTGTTTTCAAACCTTCATTAAAAATAATCATTTTTCTCAGCGACGCTTTTGCGCTAATGCACTTTTCACGAACAAGCTGGAAGGTGATTGGCTGAAATTGACAATGACAGCAAGTTCTTGTCATGGAAACTTTGTGACAAATATCTACCTACGAAACAGGTATCTGGCCTGATTCGTAAGGTATCATTTCCTTTGTAAACACCTCTCGCACCTGGAACAGTATTAATTTGCGGTAAAACGTAATCATCAAAAGCGCGCATGTACCGTAGTCCGCAATTAATTGGTAGAAAAGCCAGGCGGTAGACAAGAGCAAAGGGAATAAGGATGTACTCCGAGCAGGACTTGTCTGAGGTGGGCTTTATCAATGCCGGTGCATATATAAAGTTTTTTAAGCACAAGTCCCGTCCTACCACTGGCTTAATGGTAAATATATTATCAAGAGGTTTTGAACATGTAATAGGAAAACGAGATACATTTTCAGTGTGATAGGGACTAACTGCAAACATTGTTGAATTGTTTCATGAGTATTTATGCCAGATTACTTTGTCGTTTCTAACCAGTTCGTAATCCCTAGAGCAAAGACAAAATTTCAATTTCAAATGGTAATTAGGTAGCCGTGTTTTTTTTTTCTTAAAACAGTCAATTTTCCTATATGATAATGTCGACACAACTGTCCTTCCTGAAATAAAATTATTATTGGGCGATTCTAAGACCTTTCAGTTTTTGCGAATGAGTTTAAGGGCGTCTTGAGCTTCATGGACTTATTAAAAGTGCATCTTTTCACGAACATTAAATATCTTTATGTCTGTTCTACGGCAGCGGAGAAAGTTAAGAATCGGATGCTTTAGCGTTTATTCTTTTCCAAGTAGTATTGCATTTGTTCCTTGCATAAGAAGTTAGGACGCAAGAATTAGAATCGAGAGCAAAAAAGAAAATAAGTGTATTATTAGACATCAAATGCTTTCCTCTAAAAATGATAAGAGCTGGATTGTAGTTGTTCAATTGTATCATTTCCTGTTATCAAAGAAAGCCCAACAAACAAATGCAAACTATGTCCGCAGTTCATTATGTATATTTTTCATTTTTTTACTTCTTATTTTTCTCCTTTTCTAGTTCTACGAGTAAGTTTTGAAATCTTTAGTCGTCGTCATTCACCACGAAAAGTCTAATAAAATTGATTATTGCTAAGGCAACAGAGAATCCCTTTTGTATAATGAAGACAATTTGGAAGAATTGTATCACTGAAGAAATTAATCGAATCATATTTATTAAGACTTTTGTGACCATCTGGTTTTATTGCACCATTCTGAATCTTTAGCTTTCAATCAATTTTTAGTATCGCAGCAAATCGCAACCTTTTATAATAAAAAAAAATCATTTTTGCCTTCGCAAAACAAAAAAAAACAATTAAAATCCATTTCTTTATTTTTGGTATAATATCGTTATTTTTAATTTTTTCATTTTGTCTTGACGGGCATGTGAAAAACAGCACGGTAGATATAGAATCTATTCATCGTCGAAAATTAATAATTTTCTAACATTCGCGTATATAGCGTTATCATATTTTGATATTTACAGATTACAATCTTCCTCAATACGCAAGCACAATATAACATAAGTTATTTTCTTCATAGCTTGTATTAAATTTAATTTCAAGAGAAAAAATATAACTTCAAATTGATTCACAGCAAGTATGAATTAAAGAAAGAAACCCCCACTGATTCGGGTTCGTTTCAAATATTATTTTTTACGCTCGATAATTTATTAAAATTAATCTGAAATCACGGTCGTCGTCGGTTGCATATATTGTAAATATTTCGGTGGCCCGTTTGCTACATTTTTCATTGTAAAAACGTTACCACAAATACAGGCAATATTTGTGTATATACAAGTATATGGACCAAATTATGCATTCGATATACAGCGATATACTCCAGAATGAACAGTATTTACTTATGAACAAAAGTAAATGTCAACTTGGCGAAAATAAAACAAATTTGCATCAAAGCTTGTTTGCTTGAAAATAATATTTTATTAGATGGTTTGAATTAATTGGCATCTCTATAAACATTAATAAATCGTTTATTAATCTTGACAGAAGATTAAAATGACGGATCACGTGGACAATGTAATTGTCATGTCAGTAATTAATGTTCGTGACGTCAAATCCTAACACGCGAACAACTGCGCATGTCTTGATTGAGATTTTCATTGGAATGTTCATCAAAGTTCTGTCATTCGAAGTGGCGAGCTTTGGCGATAGTTATGTCTTTCCAACAGACCTTTCGAAATCACCACAGTTCGGCCGAATGACTTTTGCATTATAACTTGGCGATTATTAAATTAAACCAACTGGGTTTTATCCGCAAATTAAAATGGAAACTGGAAAAAAGCTTGTCGATGGACGCGACGTAAGTCGAATTTTTATTGATAAAGTCTTTAAAGAGATCGTTTACTATTCAACCGTCCGGATTTATGTTATTGGTTTATCATTTTGGACATTTTGATTACAATTATTAATCGCGATTGTTAATGTGTGTCGTTGCCAGATCGGAGTCTTTGTTGGATCAGTTCAAAAAATATTTGTATATTTGTAGGTCGATGAAGTGCGATCTCATCGTGAAAACCTCCCAGATGAAAACTTAAGCGCTCCCCTGCACAAGAAAGCGGCGCGGGAATTTAAGCCGCGAATAATGAGTGTGGAAAGCAGAATGGCAGAGTTAGACGATATCCAGCGCTCTATGGTAGAAAGTGACGAAATAAACTACGAGCGACGCAGATTCAAGCAAGCAGAACCTAGAAAGTTTGAAGTGAAGTCGGAAAGCTTGCCCACCTCGCACGAGTGTTCCTTCCAGCAGCGCGAATCCGCAACAGCATCCATCGTTCGGAGACGCGAATCTGGTGAACGTTCAAGTCCAGAACGAGTTCAAGTGACAAACCAACAAAGCAATTTCGCCAACTCTGAAAGGCATGGTATGGATAGAATTTCAGCCCATGAATGGACTTTTGAAGAACAATTTAAACAGGTACAAATAAAAACAGTTGTTATTCAAAGTGTTCTGTTTTGTTTGGCAGAACTTTTTTTGTCGTGTTTTATACGGGGACGTGACAAAACCGTAATGTATCAAATCAATCGCGTTTGTTTTTTATGTAAGTTTTATTTCTTTTACTCCAAATAAAGCTAATCGTTTCATCTAATATCTTTGCGGAGGTAAATTATTTGATGATTTTGAAGATTATTTTCAAAATCCATTTTTTACGGTTTTTTGCAGTCATTGAAATATTTCAATCGATCGGAACGACTAATCGAGTGTGCGGCAAAAGAAAATTTTTCACTCGATATTCTATCGTTTGATATGTTATCTGCGATCGCCGGTTATTTGGATCGATTTGTTTTGACATGACTCTGTCAATTTTTATTGATGTAATATTTTTGCATCAACAAAAAGTTGATCAAATAAATGTATCGACTACCATTAAAAAGTTAAGGAGCTGAGAAAAGAAGTTGGTAATATTTTATTTTTGATAAAATTGGCAAGCTGGAAAAATTCCATTTTGATATCAAGAAGTTATTGAATTAAGGGGCTCACGGTTTCCAAAGCTTTTAATTAACTAGTGCACAAATTTGCATACAATTTTTTTTATCACCTGAAATGTAATCTTTATATTTGCACAGAAGATTGACTTTGTAATTGATTTCAAGGAAATTGTTACAATCACATCAAACGATTAAAACTCATCATCATAAAAATTGGCCCATAAAATTTTTTGCATGACTCGCATTTGGCAGGATATTTGCTTTAAATCGGGCTCTTAAAGATTGTATTAACCCCTGCTATATTAAAACAATGCGTATGTTTTTATTAATTTTTAATCAATAACAGCCTTTAGTTAAATTTAGGTTTTTTGTGACACGGCCTTTGTGTTGAGTTAGAAGTTAAATTTGCCATCTGCCCTCAAAAATATCAACAATATGATATCGATATTGCAAAACACCTGTTTTCGGTAGGATTTAATTTTCTTTCGAAATCTCTGTTTTTAAAAATGATTTTACGTCTTGTGCTCTTTTTATATGCATCAAAACATCGGGATAAATTTCACTAGAATTATTGTGACGGGGGCACGATCACACAACAAACGCAGTTAAATATCGCCAGCAAAACATAACAGTTGTTGTCAGCTAGGAAAAAAATTGTGTCAACTAATCATGCAGAAAATTTCGTACATTCATTATCCGATTCAGCAAACAAACCAGGTTATTCTATTGATGTTTTGGACTGCAATCAATCATATTGTTTGCAGCAACCTGCAATGTTATATATTAATTTAAAATTGTACAAGCCATTCAGATTAAATTAGAGAAAATTGTTACAGGGTTTGAAAACAACTATTAAGAAACTATTAATCAAACTGGACTTTTTGCCCACCATGAACTCACCACAAGCACTTGAACGCAATAAAAATGAAAAAGTTTGAATGTATATTTGTGATGTTAATCACTCCATAAATTATTCTAACTGTGTTGTCCCTATGCATCACTCAGTTGAGAAGCTGCTGTGGTAACAATACTGTTGATTAAAAAAATACTATTATTTAAGATGATCAACAATGGATTTACTAATAATTTTGTTTTTGTTCGTGTTTAGAATTTTTGAAACATAATAATTTTGGAGGAGTACAGTTTGTGGGTCCAGCTGTTTTTAATATAAATCTCCTTTTCGCTTTATTACACTAACATTATTAGAATCGAAAAATTTGATTTTTGAGATAATACCTGTCAAAACATTAGTAATTAAGATGCCTATAGCAAAATGCCAAGAACAGTGTTTTGTGAATGATTTTGTCCTAGGAGTGTGTTTTCATGTGATCATTTTTAACAAGTCCACTAGTGTTTTCAGAAAGCTAAGCCTACAAATTAATAATAACATGTTTTCCTGTTGGCTGGATTTGACTTTTTGACATCTAAATTGAAAATTTAAATCATATTCAGCATGCTGAATTTGTTTAACTATTCAATCTTCTGAAAAAAATGTTCACTTGTTTTCAGGTCAGTGTATGTTTTAAGTTTTACCTTTTGAAAACCATAGGTAGGTTTTTCCATTTTTCCAGTTAACAAAGAACTTCAGGTCCAGTTCATATCAGTTTCATAAAGAAAAAGATTTGATATAGTTCACCAAATGTCCTAAAACAGACATTTTTGGTTATTTATTTTTAGATGATGGTTCATAAGATTTTATTGTATTAAAATCAATTTGGTCAGTCATTTGTGTTGCAAGAAATTTTCGTTAAGAAAATAGAGGTCAGGATACCTGCAAACCATTTGAAGGAGAACAGGCCATTTTTTTATTGAAAATTGAACTCTCAACTGAATTTAAAACCGCTTTTTATGAACAATCTTTTTTTAGATATTAGTAGTATACATGAGCTTATTCAGTTTCTGAATAGCAATTATGAATCTTTAAAAACTTTTTGATTCCGTTGAGCATATGGGGTTTGTTGAAAAGTGTCTGTGATATATGATTATTCATGATAAAAAAAACTTCTTTTTAAAAAAAAATTATTTTCACATACATGTAAAAAGAACATTTACAATTATAATACTGGTACGTAATTGTATGACTCTCAGAAACTGTGTTTTCTACAATCAATGTTTTACTGTCAAAGATAATATCAACACTTTAAAATAAATCTGTTCATATCTCTGCACTTCCATGTGATATCCATTCAATTTTTCTTGAAAATAAGGATGCAGAGGTTTTGGGTTTAATGTAAGAATATTGAAATTATAGATGTACATACACAATCAATGTAATGTTCACATTTGAAAAGAGTTTTGTGCAATAACCAGAATGCCATAAAGCAGTCGAATGTACAGAAAAGTTTGTGTATGATGTATGTTGAATCATATTTTTTATATTTGTTTCATAAGTCTATATAATGTAGATAGTGTAAAATTACAAAGTATTTTTAGAATTGAAATTTTTTCTTTTTATTTTATATTGATTGAAGCACAACTGCAGAACACTAGGAAAATATAAGACTTTCACCTTGAAATTAGTTAATCATTGTAGCAGTTATTCAGTTCTGAGTTTTTTAATTGAAACTTATGAATGTTGTAAGATTTTTATCTTCTGATTGTTAGAGGTATTGATTGGAGTATTATGTTCTTCAGAAACAAAGATAAACGTTATCACCTTAATCTTTTTGTTTTATTGAAGAGAAGTAAAAGCTAAACAAAGTTAATAATTGAATGAAATCAATGAAGAATATAAATACTTAAATTATAGTCAGAAGTAGCTTAATTGTCGTTAACCTTGATTAAACACTGATTGATATTCTATCAAGTAGAAACAAAACCATTGAAGTTAAGGTTAGACCTCAAAAAATGGTTAGATCAGATGTGGGTATTGGAAAACATAAGGAAAAGAGGGCACAAGGTTTCATCCCTCCTCAACCTCCATATTATTATAAAATTCAAATTCAATAAGGACGATTGTCCATAGTTTTTACATACTCTGATTGTAACAACAGCACAGCCAATTTTTATCAAGAATGACCTCATAATCACTTCATGATTGTTGAACTGCCTTTTCTGGTTAAGGCCACTCTCTACCCTAAGGCCAGTTTTTCGCTACTTTTAGTGATATTTTTGATGATATCTCCATCATTATTT
>JAOBBB020309669.1:0-10628 GCA_025331005.2 Zoanthus gigantus | reverse complement strand
GAAGGACTAACGTCCGAAACGTCAGTAAGTATTCGCTCGTTTTTACGGTGTAGAATTTACATTTTTATTACTAAATTATTTCATGCCACCTTAACAAAATCGTCAGCGTCTTTCCTCCAAACATGCCTTACAAGTACCACTGCGCCTCACTGTCCTGATTGGAAAGTTTCCTGAGTATATTGTTCCGGGAGGCTGGCATTCAATTCCCGGCCGGACCAACACTCGGGGTCATAAAATAATCGAGGAGAAGGAGCTGTATTTACTTCAACATCTGCAATTGCTTAGATCACCTAGTCTTCTCGGATAAGGAAATTAAACCCTAGGTCCAGTCTTTCGACCCTCTAACGAGGGAATTAAAAGAACCCACGTAACTGTCGAAAGGATCATGATAGTGATCCTTATGATGTTGTCTCTCTGCTTCATCTAGGGCATATATTAATGTTTAAACAATATGAGTGAGCCACTGTTGAGGATTGTCTAAGACCCGTTGAGTCTAATACTTATCAATTAACATCACTCTGAACAACTCCTTTTAGGGTGTTTTCATTAAATATTTATATTAATAATTATTATCATTATTGTTCCTATTACAATTTATTAAAGCTAACAGTCCAAGTGACTACTAGCCGAAATCCAAACTTCCAAAGTTTGCTAGTTCAAACACAACAACATTCAGTCACTTTGGACCAGTCCCGACAATACTTTTCGCAAAAACGTCTCACTATCCATTAGAATCACTTTTTGTATTTTTGCTTCTGTTTTTTACGACTTGTTCCTGATTTTTAAGTAATTTTGCCATTTCCTTCATCGCATGCTTCATTCCACCACCAAGGGCCCCAATCACCACAGGCACAATAATCATAAAATATTCTGGACGTCTTTCCCTCATCTCGAAAGCCAGTTAGCGATAATTTGTTCGCGTTTTATTCCTTTTCTTTTCGAGACTCCGTTGCTGGGGACAGGCCATGTCACATATCCAAATCTTTTTCTCATCTTTCTCCTCCAATATTGGATCTGGTCTCCTTGATGTCGTTGTTTTTCCAATTTGAATTCGAAATTCCAGATGAGTTTGGATTTATTGTTCTCCAGTACTGTCCCTCGCTCCCATCGCTCTTTATACCACACCGTTTCTGTTTTGACCAATTCGTGCTCTTTTGCCCAAGTAATTGCAAGTATCATCAATGGTCTATTGTGTCTCGCTAAATATTCAGTATTAGCCAGGACTTTGCAACCAGCAAATATTCCACCGCCTCTAGCCCTTGCTCGTAGCACACTATACACTTTCCGTCCTCAGCCAATCCTCGAGCTACTTTCCACAATCTCGTCTCAATCATCTTCTCCAACACTGACATTATTGAGGATGTCTTCCTGGGGTGAAGATGCTGAGTCAGCCATAGATGACATTCAGGTTCTTGGTCTTTAAACAGTCTGCTCTGCTGTTCTTTGGACTATTATTACTATTATTATTACTACTACCATCTTAACCATACTTCTCTTGTCATTAGTAACAGTGCTACTAATCCAATATAATATTACCTTCGAGTGTCGAGCTTTTTCTTATTTGGTATGCTAATGTAGCTATTACGATGACCAGCAAAGCGATACGAGCCTCCTTTCTTTCCGAAGGGACCTATGTCTGGAGAAACATTCCAAAATTGTGCTGGTGGATTTCTGTTGTTTTTCTCCCTACCGCGAAAGGCCCTGCTCAAGGGATACACAGCCATTGGGCGAATGAGAGCTGCAAAAATACAGATATGGTAAAGATCAGAAAGTGTCAAACTTAGTTCAGTATTGCTACATGTTCAAACTTTGCTTTATGCGACCAACTAGAAAAAAAAAGAAAAGAAAAAAAATTGCTCTCTGCACTTTGTGGGTAAAAATTCAAATATTAACGCTTGACTACAAAACATTAACAATATCGTTTATTTACCAATCACAAGACATTAAAATACACAATATAATAGAATACAATACATTTTATTCGCATTTCTTCTCTAGTTTCGAGTTTACATTGAAAACTATATTAGAATTTTTGCAACATTTTATGTAACTATTATTTATTTCATAAAGTACAGAATATATAACTACGAAAAGCCTAGAACCTAAGGTTTTCCAGTTAGGTTCTAGTCTTGTCATGTTTTCCGTTTTGTAGCTTTCACACAAATGCTAAAAGCATAATAACAAGGGCGAAAAGGGGCAAAAAGCAAAAATTAAGAAAACACAAGTTTCAAAATGTAAAATAACTAGACGCTCTAAAAGCGTGTAGTCAGGCTACAATCCAAGGTCAACAGAATGAATAATGGTAGGGTTGATAGTTGCAGGAGAAATTAAAACACCAAATTTGATAGATATGGTGGTTTTTGCATATACATTATCAGAGCACAACTGTAATTATAATTGTGACTTTTGGGCTTCCTCTGCATTTTTCGGGAAAATTCGCGAGGTCTTAGTCTAAGTAATTGATCAAAAACGCGACGTGACAGATAAATAGATAGATAGGCAAAAAGGTAAAACTAAAGTCGGGCCGCTGCGCGTAGCCCGACTAAAAAAACAAACATGACTATTTTGTGTGTAGTATCAGGAACCAATTTGCTTAAGTAGTAGGTACTGTTTATTTTTTTATTAAAGGAAATCGTTTTGAGATTTTTTGATTCTATAGGGAGCGTTTGCCAGACACGAGATGCTGTTAAAACTATTGTTTGTTTTCCTGTATTTGTTTCGACGCTCACCTTGTAGAGATGGTTTTTTGAAGCATATCTAGTGTTGTAGCTGTAAATATCCTTGGCATAAAGGATATTTCAAAATTCATTTCACAATTTCAAATCAAAGGATTTACAATCAAAATTGAGTCCAATTGTCACGGAATTGAAAAAACACTTGAGTGCAGTTGTATTTTGAGATTTGTAATAGGTATAACCTAAAACTCAACAGATGCTCATTTAGAATGAAACATTTATCTTATACAAATGACTCAAGTGATTCTGCCAGCTCTGATTGGTTCACGCAAAATGTATTATTGCTGGCATATAGATATGAAATATTGCTTAAACAAAAGCAGGGTCTGGCCCAGTCTTTAAGGAAAATCTTACTTGGCGGCATTGGTTTAGGCCGTGGTCTTGGTCTTGGTCTTGGCCGTGGAATGGGTCTCACCCGGCTAGCAACTACAAATATTGCGCAATGTCACAATTTAATTCAAAGTCAAGATAGGATAACACTATAATTTAATCTAAAGTCAAGGTAGAATTATCCAATATCAAAAATACCATATACTCTTTGTTTGTCCCTCCAAAAGTTTGCATAAGAATTGTTTCCAGCTTTTCTTTGGACAAAAATGTAAGTTCCAAGAGAAAAGAAAAACAAAGCTTATGCAAAATTTGTAAGCCAAATAAAGAGTATTATGGTATTTCTGATATTGGCTAATAACACTATAATTTAATCTAAAGTCAAGATAAGATAACACTATAATTTAAGCTAAGTCGGTTTGATAAACGCGCGTCTACTTATTTTTTTATATTAAAACTTATCCTCTTATATCTTGGTCTATTGACTCTATGATAAAAGGGGCTACATAATCTCACATATAAATATAAGAAATTGAAAAATTGATTGACGCCAAAATGAAAAAAAAAAAAAAAAAAAAAACAATAACATATCAAAAAGAAAAAAATAGAGTAGAATGTCCAGATATAATTATGAGTTTATGATTATCATACAATGGGATTCAGCTGAATAGCTTAATAAGATGCTTTAAAAGAGCGCGCCTATATATATTTCAAATTTGGCCAAGTCGGCTTACCTAATCTACCTTTAACAAAAAACGTATTTGGTGGAATTTTTGAAACTTAAAAAATGGATTATGCAAATATAGGAAGAAGTGAGCATATTCGGCCATTAGAGAACTAGAGGTGAAAATATCCCCCTCCCCCTCCCCCTTTAGGTTTATTCATCTGAACATAATAAACACAAAATGATTACAAGCAGCGTGTTTAAAGAAAGATGAATTCGTTATGAATAATTGAAAATAAATTCCCACAATTTGCATGTCAAATGAAAAACGTTAGTTACACCCAAGATATAAAAAAACGCATTTCAACCATTTCCTTGTAGTTTTAGCAGCATTTGCTATTGAGCCAGTTAGAAGACTTGAGGTCACTTCATTTACATGCAAGCAGTTTGGATTAATTCAGACACTCCTATTCTACCATAATAAGAATGAAGGAGAGACACCCCAAGCGAAACTTGGTTTTAACTTGCTTAATGGTGTTTTTAGCGGCATTTTAAAAGACCAGCATGGTAATGTAGAGACAAAATGATGTTATTAAGAGCAATGCGTAGCACCTACCATTACAGATAGCCTTCTTTACTATGCGTGCAATTCCAGGCAACAATTTGAAGTGGGTGTTGAACACAAGTCCGCGAGATGAAGCCATTTCTTTCAGTTGTGAATGTTTCGCTGTCCGTGTCACTCCAATAGCAATAATGTCCACTCCTTGACCCATCAGAACCTTGGCTGGCCCTTTTGTTCCTCTCACTAGATCCCTAGACTTGCCGCTGGTCAAGATGACGCAAACCTTAGGACGACTTCCAACACGGAAAACCTTTTTACGGACAAAGAGAAGCGCAACACCCGTCTTTATACTACCTCCCATATACCGAGCCCTGTCAATTCGGCGGAACATATTACGCGGCCTTCTATAGGAACCAAGATTGAAGAGTAGATGTGGACGTCTGGAGTAAACAACAACGGCTACTCGAACGCCACGCGGACGAACATCGAAGGAAGCGATAAGCGTTTTTACAAAGTGGAGCATTCTTCGGAAGTTGACTTTGTGTTTTATATTATCGGAACCATCCACAACAAAGGCAAGATCCAGACGACGTTGGTGGCACTCTGTAAAATGTTCGTTCATAAATATTTAACAATTAAACAGTGAAACATTACACAGCCTATGAGAAATAACTGTTTTAGTATAAATTCAGAAGTAAACAATAGAAAATCATTTGATTTTAGTTTTAAGTTCCTTTTTTTCTTGTGAAACATATACAAAATTTCTTCTGGTAGGCATTTTATTTCGTTTTTACATAAACCGAGTAGCGCAGTAACAATGACGTCATATGATGAATCACGTGTTCAATCAGATTACACTTTCTGTTCTTTTCTGAAGTTGTACTAGAATATACTATCAATTATCTATGTAATTATTGAATTTCACGTAAACATCTGTATATGATGACACTTGCTCATGAGCACAAATCGCACTCCACTTAAAAGTTCTAAATATAATATAAGGAATTATATCTGATATGTTTAAATCGCAAGAAATTGATTATTTTGTTATGGTCTAGATTAAGTAAGATATTGTTATTTTTGTTTCAATCTTGTAAAAAACGTGTATCGAAGAGACCCTCAAGTTTCAAGTAAACCATTCGGCCTCTGAACGAATTATATATAATATTAGAGTAAAACTTAGCGCTTTTTCTAAATAACCTAACGGTTTACCTTCTTGCTTAGGAATTATAATTGGAGAAAGTGGAATTTTATGAATAAAGAGTAACTAAAAACTTCTTTCGGGGAGGTTCACTTTAGGTTATTGTTATTATTATTATTATTATTATTATTACCATTATTGTCATTATTATTAATACTATAATTACTATTCAGCATTATAAAGATTCTTATTAACATCATTATTATCAATGTTTAATATAGCTAAATAACTATCATTATTATTTCTATATTTACTGTCTTGACGGTAACTACATCACTTACTTTTACCAGCTGGACGAACTGGCTTTGGAAGCGGCCAGGGCCTGGGTCCTAAAATAAATATTTTATCTCTATTTAATACTAGAACATTATTTGACATTGCTATGAATTGAAGAAGAATTGTGCATTTTAATTTCAAGTTCACGTGCAGTCATCCTTTAGACTATATATGGTTCTATATAAAGAAAAATGCAAAAATTAAAACCATCTGTTAGAGTGCTTGACACCAAAAGGTAAAGCTAAAATAATAATAAAAAAAAAAACGTTTAAATCAATTCTTGGCACATTACCGTAGCGGAACGCGTACACATACAGCGGGAATATACAATAATTAATTTAAAGTGAAAGACTGCATAACAATGCATATTCATTAACATGTGGAAATTATGCGGAGCGCGAAAATTAAAAGGTTTAAAGTGCATTGGAGATGAAGGATGATCTAAGTACAATTTTTTGCACAATAATTGTTTTTTTCCTGTGGCGGAAGGTTGAGCCAAGTTCATTTCTGATGTTCAGTAAGCTAAGTTCTGGATAGAAATAATTAAGTATTTTTCAAGGGGACACATATTACAATTTTTTTAGATTTGATAGAATACGGTTTATATTTTTGAAATGGTTCTACATATAGTTAGCTTGCGAGCTAGAAAGAAGGATAAAAAGAAAGATAGATAAGAGACTGATAGATGGACAAATAAACAAACAAATAAACAAACAAACAAACAAACAGACAGAGAGACCGACAGACAGAGACTGATACATAGATAGATACATACATACATACATAGGTAGATACATAGGTACACTGATAAAGAGACAGATGCAATTGTAGATATATAAGTCTCCGCAAACCCTCTCGTGTCCACCGCTAGTGCGTCAGTTTATAACCACAATAATAAACCGTATGTTTTTAGGTAAAATACACAAGAAAAGAAATGTACGGGAGGTAATTGAAAAATTAAAAAATTCTGATAAAAACAACTGTCACTGAATGTTGATCGAGAATAAAAAAGAGATAGAATACATAACAAAAACTCAGTATCAGAAAAGATGATCAGATACATACTTGGCTTATAACATAGTTTCTTGCTGCGTTTTATCTCACTGCCGGTTAATGCTTTTGAATAAACCTGCATACATGAAATTCGACCGCGGAAATAACGTCCCACTATGACAGGGAATCCAGTTGCAAGGGGTAATTTTCGAAGCGTTGTTTCAGTCACATATCGTCTATTAATAAACATTTTGGCTTTACCAGATCTTCTGTTATAGGATATGCCAACAAAGTACCAGCGACGAGGTCGAAGCCTTGCTTTCAAGTGGTATTTGATGTTTTTATATTTTCCTAATCTATCATCAAAGCGGGCATAAAGTGTAGATGATTTAGCAATCCATAATCGAACACCCCTGTTTCGTGTGTTGTACTGGAATATTGGACCGGAGCCACCAAAGAAATTGATCCAAGCCAATAAAGTGATCGAGTTTCGGGTATCAAGTTTTCCTCCATTACCGTTGGAGAACTTGATGTAGCTGTTACGTTTTCCAAGAAACTCGACAGCCCCCCCTGGTTGTCCATATGGACCAGGACTAAATCGTATAGATCTAATCTTTCCGGCCACACGACCTCGTAGTTCCATGGCCTTATAACGTCTGCTCAGGAGGAAAATAGCTATTGCTGGGACACGTGCTGAAAATTATAAAAAATAACAACAAAATTAAAGACTGATTCTCAATAACGTATTGTCGGTTTTTAGAGTAGCTGTAAAGCTAATTTCTCCGGCACAACTGGTAGGAGGCAAACCAGTAGGCTTTTTGTGTGGATTTGGCTTAAGGGTCACCCAAGGCAAATCTAGATAGTGGTCAGAGTGAGATTTGAACCTTGGACATTCGCATGCGAATCCAGCACCCTGACCACTAAGCCACACCACACACTTGAAAAAAAATTCTTAAAGAAACGATCCTATCAATGTAGCTACTTGATTCATAATCCATCTGACGTATTGTATGGATGCTCTTTGTCTTTTTTGTAGTTTTGGTTTTGTTTTGTTCTTATTAATTTTTTTTAATGTTGTATTTTCTACCTTCTTTTGATGTACTCTTAATGCCGTAAGTCTTTTAGTAATGTAGAAACGTTTAATAATTACCGTATGACCTGGCTACCTAGCTCGATAAGTTTATCTATTTCTAAGTAGCTTGTGCTCTACTACCCATAATTATATTACCTCTTTCCTATTATTTGTTTGTAAATTACTACCATTTGAGTACGAAATAAAGTTGTTGTTGTCTTGTTTGTTGTCACGCTGCCTTACATAACTCATACAAATAGTAATTATTTAGATAATGACTAAAAGTTGAAACTACGAGCCAGGTGGCCCATGGAGCCTGCGCTTATCTCCGATAGTGCGAAACGGAGGTTTTGGTCAAGTAATTATAATAATCATTTCTGTCACAGCGAGTGAAACAAAATGGAGCCAAGTGCTGCTTCTAGCTAACGCATAAAGCACTTTGGTTCTTTTATGTCATACAATGCACAATGACAATGCACAGTGGCTTAAAAACAGGTTACTACACAGCGAGCAAAACACAGTATGTCGCATTTTTACGTAAGGAAACCTTTTGTTTTGCGCAACCCTGTAAAAAGTCAGTTAGGCAGATTTTAAATAAATCGTATTTGCTGAACTGTCTGAGTTTTAATCGAGCTAGTTTTCTTGTTTCGCTCTCTGGTTCAGAAACTAGTTACTTATCGCTACATGCACAGAAAAAACGATTTGTTATATATTCTCTTCAAACAAACATTCCACTTGATTGGCTTGTAACACACAATTGGTAGGCTAGTTCTACTAACAATCATGAAAGAAATTACCTGGTCTTGGGCGCGGTTGTGGCTTAGGCTTTGGTAGTGGTCCTGGTATCGGTCGAAGACCTGAGTGCAAAAGAGCTGAAATCTAGTTCTAGTACCTAAAAAACTGTTTTATCAGTGTAGAAAACTTTTCAAAAATGAAAGGAAGCTCTAAACTGATATCTCATAAAATAATTAATTTGGTAAGCAAAGCCTAAATTTGAGGGACTTGAAAGACTCCTGAAGAACTGCTCAGCCTTATACACTAAAACGTATTTAAAGTTAGTGGTAAACACAACACATTCACACATACGCAAATAAGTGGTTAACCTTTAACGAAGTAACTGGTATTGGTATTGACAAAATTGGTATTATGGTGATGCAAAATTGAAGATTACAATAATTTATCCGTATTTATGCTTTATGCTTGAAACATGCACTACAACCTGAAACCTGAGTTTCGGATTAGGTGGTACTTCATCATGATTGTGAAAAACGTACCATTGCAAATCTTCTTCTTAATTGCAGATAGCATGGAATTCAAAGTCCGGAATCTAGCTGTAAACACATGTTTTTTATTTTGTGCAATCTGCATTAGCTGTGAAACGCTGTACAATCGTCCAACACCAACGGCTATCATTTGAAATCCAATGTTACGCAGTAATCGGGCTTGTTTCACAACGCCATCACCTGACCTGCCGTCTGTCATTACAATACAAGCCTTTCGTTCTCTTCGGGATCTAAAAAAAGTTTTTCTGGCTATCTTCAAAGCCAAGCCAGTCCTTGTACCTCCTTTCAGATATTTTCGTCTAGAAACAAATGGACAATTAAAAAAAAAATTAGTAGAATAAACGATATTCGAATCCACATTGTAAACTGCAATATGAGCTATATGAAAACACGGACCATCATCATCAAAGTAATAATTCACATCATCATCTTCAATAACGTCACATTCGTCGTTATCGACATCATGAACATTGTCATCATCATCATTATCATCATCATCAAAATCATCACAGTCATCACTAACGACATCGATAAAATCATCAACATTATCAGCATTATCGTCATCGTCATCACCATCATCGTCATCATCATTATCATCGTCATCATCACTATCATCGTCATCATCATCATCATCTTCATTATCATCATCATCATCATCGTCATCGTCATCATGATCATGATCATTATCATTATCATCATCGTCGACACCATCATCCTATTCATACCTACAATCAGTATTAGTAGCAGTATTTTTGTTTACCAAAATAAAATTTTCCTGGTAAAGGTAAAGTTAATAGGATTTGTGAAACTGTCGGTGTAGGATACTTGATTTTAAAACTTATTTTTTCTCTTACCTTAGTCTCCTAACAGCCTTTAACAAGTCTTGCTTGTAGTTATACTGTCCTAGTCTAATCTTCACCGCTGCATTAGAGGAATACAGCATAACACCGACACGCGTGTAGCCTCGACCTATCTTCAAGGACTCAATGATGCGCTCAACAAACTTTAAGCAACGCTCAAAATTTTTCTGCCCCAGGCTACTCGAAGCGTCGATAACGAAACCCAGATCAAGTCGAGTTTTGCACACTACGGGAAAAATCAACACTTTTGTTCATAAAGCAACATATTTATCTCGTAAAATAGTTGGACTAAGAGCACAATACTTTGATTAATTAAAAGTATATTTTATCATTTTAGGTAATTAAAGTAAATATAGTAGAATCATTTAGACTAATTTCGACTTTGAAAAATCAGCATTTCTAAAAGTAAATTAAGCTGAATTATCTTGGCTATTCTAGTTGTGATCTGTATTGCTAACCTCTTCCAGGCGGTCTTGGTCTGGGCATGGGTCCTGGTTTGTACCCTAAACAAAGTGAATGAATGAACAAAAGAATGAATGAGTGATCCAATGAATCACTTAACAAGACAATCAATCAACAAATGAACTAGACGCCTACAGGCGTTTACTCGGGCTACAAAGATTACCTTGGCATAAGGACCTCAGAAATGCAAACA
>JAOBBB020309668.1:0-19500 GCA_025331005.2 Zoanthus gigantus | reverse complement strand
ACCATGACTTTATCGGTGTAATAGAGCATAGATTTTCAACCAATCAGTGCGCCCGTTATATCTTAGCTATATTATAATGTAATATATGTATATATTACAATATATTGTAATATATGTATATATTATATTATATTGTAATATATATGTATATGTATGTATATATTATATGTATATATAATATATACATATGTAATTTATAAAATATCAATAATAGTAATGATGACTTCAGAAAAATATAAATGTAAACACAGCTGAGACAACAATTAACTCGATTACTCCTATATTGAGAACTGTTGCTTCAGATGGACTTAATTCAAATGACTTGTTTTGTTCGCAGAATAGACGGTCGCGCGCGCGAAATTAGTTGTCTACGTTTTTTGTTTTGATTGTAATATTTTCATTATAACTGATAGTTTTGATTATTTTGTTCTTTACGTGTACGTGTGGCTGCTTTTGATCGTGTGCGTCAGCATATTGTATATAAGTTATAACTTGTGTAAAATTATTATAAAATTCATTGAATATTTCGACTGCATTGTGATGTTTTATTTCGAAAATAAACATTTCACCCCATTTCGCAAAATTTTATACCCTGTTCTAGACAAAAATTTCCGTAATTTATACACCCCGTTCTAGAGTGGATGGTCTGAAAACCATACCCTGAACAGCCGCACATACTTATACCCGTCAGTCAATACATATGTGGGAGTACTTCCTCCCCCCGGGTTAGAATTTCTAAACTAGATGTGTGAAAAAGCCTGCAACCTCTAAAATTTGACTTTAAGAACAAACTGGCCTTCTCACCACGAAATCTAGCGAGCCCCACTATTGGTAACCATGAACATCTACACTGTACAGCTAAGTATAGAACAGCTCACAAACACAAGAACGTACAATTAAAGAGTTCCGCTGATAGGGCCACAAGAAACGATTAGCATTAACATGTTTTTAACTAGACCGCAAACGTAAAAACTAACTGACTCTTTTCTACCAATTTTTTGTATCTGCGTGGTTGCAAATCATACTGACGAAAAAATGTAGTAGCATGTGGTAGAAGATATTTTATTAGTGCAAATTTTGACAGCTGAAATCAAACGCCAAAAGCAAATATGCATTTGAAGTCGATTTCAGTGTCAAGAGGTCAATACTTTTGTTTCAACGTCATTGTCGTGAAACAGAAAGAGCTATTCCCTAAGAAGAGACGTTGAAAACTAGTGTGAAAATCTTTGAGAACTAAACGACCGTTTTTATTCAACTTTTCACTTTAAAAGGAATTAATCCGTCACTCGGAGGTATTTTTTGATACAATGGATGTTGCTTTAGCTGCCTGTATAGGCGAAAGACCATCGCATTCGATAACACAGCGAGTTGGTGAGAAGTTGGAATTAAACGGTGCTTGTGGCGTTAAGTCGGCCATGATATATATGACCGACTGCCGAGCCTGTGAAATTCTTTATTCTGAGAAGGCTGCTAAACTTACTATACATCATTGTAGTGATCTCATAGTTAATATCAAGTCTTCAATTGTTTCTGGTACAATGGAGATCATCGGTTGTAGAAACATAACTCTGAATGTCCACCAGGAAGGAAAGGTAAGGAGTTTGCTCAATTATCAAAAATTCTTCTTCTTTTTTTTTTAATCTGTATATTTCTTAAATTTTATCTGTAAACAACTATCAAAAGATAATTCAGTGTACAACTTGTTTTGATGATTTCGCTTGAAAGTAAACTGCAGATAAATATCAAGTTGTTTTTTAAAAATGTTTTATAACAGCGCTAAATTTGTAAATATTTGACATACCATGTGTCAATACTTGAGTGTAATTGGCAAATAAAATTATGTAATAAAAATACAAATAGAAACCATTGTCGTAAATGCAGTAGTTTTAAGCGAATGAACTGCAAAGCTGTTTTTCTGTTTTTTGTCCAAAGATAATTTTAATACATTTGTGTACAAAACAATATATGTTTTTAGTTTTTAAATACCATCAAAAGCGCGTGAGCTATTTATCAAGTCTTGATACTATGTTAGTAATCTTTTACACTGAAAATTTGTTACAAATATCTGTTCTCTCGTGCTTTCGCGTGTCAATATAATGGAAGTCAAAAACTCAACTTTTATACTCAATCTTCTTGTTTCCACTGAAAACTAAAACTTAACTTTAAAGTTGAATTTGGAAAAAGATTAAATTTAGCACCAGAAATAAAAATGCGTGACTTAATTTTGGGATAACGATTTTAGCAAATAATCGGATAATCTCACTAGAGGGTCATCAAAAGCTTGATTATAATCTGTAGCTTGTAAGCCCGAATTCACAAGTTGACGAGGCTATCGCCCCAATAATTTTTTGAAAGTATATTGTATTTTTTTAATGCAAAATAGAGACGAAAAAAAAAATTGCGACGTGTTAATGTTTTTAAAATGAAAAATGAAGAAATTAAGTCCAGCAGAATGATTTCGAGGGACAATTTTCTCAGTCCTGTAGCTTCATTTTCCGTGGATACATATATGTCACCAACAGGTGGGAAGCTTTTATAGAACCTGAGAAGATTCTGCTTTCGATAGGCATAAAATTAAAGAAGGATCAATTTTGAGCTTTCAAAGCAATGAGGACTGACAGTTATCAAGAAACATCTTCGGTAGTCTTTGGAAAAATTAGTCAATCTTCTGTATTAAAAAACTGAAACATCTCAGTGTAACTCTAAAAATTTTCATTTCCTATCCACCTTTTGGGTGGTAAATTGTGTTTTTTTCTGTTTGATAAACAGGGGGAGAGGGTGAGCTGGGTGCCCTTACAAACCAAAAAAGATTCTCAACATCAAGTGTTCTCAATCTAAACACAGTTTGACAAAGGAGAGTTCTAGAAAGTATTTTATTCCTTAGAAACATTCTCAGGAGTCAGTGCTTGAAATCATCTAATATGAGGTCTGTTATGGTGTCACGTTTCCATCTACTCTCTTTTAAAAACCATTATTTTTTTTATTAGATTATAGTTACTGATCTTAGCTTGGGAGTTAGTAGCCCGAGTAAGAATTCGCACCACTGTGCGCCTTGTATGAAAATTTAATCACAAGAAGACCAAGCAACGCAAATGAACGGGAAAATTGTTTCATTCATAAGAAGTTTTTAAACAATTATTGCGATAAATTATGTTGTATTTTTTTTCTTTTTGTATTAGCCTCTGAATGACATTTCTCAGTCTATAATGTGAAAACTAGACTACACATTGTATTTCTTATTTAAAAACGACTTTATAAGCGAGCGCTTGGTTCTCTTGCATTTGCCATTGGTGTTCTTGGCCCAATTCGCAGTTTGCAACCATTATTTTAATATCCTTGTTCATGTTTGGCTAAAATAAATCTCTCTGCATATCGTCAGGGTTGATATCCTTAAGGAAGGGTAAATGATAGCGTTTCCTCTTAAAGGCAAATTTCCTTTTGACTTTTTTACGATTACTATCGAATTTAACCAAATTAATAATAATAATAATAATAATAATAATTTATCTATATTGCGCTTATTCCATAAAAGTAAATAAGTGCTTCACAAAGTTAAAAAATCTATAATAGCTAAAATAATAGCAATGATAATAATAATACAGGAAAAACTAGAAATTCAATGTTAAAAAATTATTAAAGTTATGAAATATAAAAAATTAAATAAATTATTTGTTCTATTAAGCCTTCTTAAAAAGATATGTTTTTAGGGCCTTTTTGAATCTTAAAACTGACTCGCATTCCTTAAGCTCTGGTGGCAAGGCATTCCATAACTGAGGGGCGCACACAGAAAATGTTAATAATTTGTTGACTTTGGCAGTAATGTATATTTTTTTTCATTCTATCCAGGTCAGCTTTTAAGCGATCTTTCGAGGCAAAAGGGACCTTTCGGGGCGGATGAGCAACGGGCTAAATTTTCTCGTATAGTGTAATATAATCTTGTAACTTCCAGGGAATGAACCAATTCCTTTGAAAACATCACTGTATTCCATTGACAAACTTTTAACGATTGTGGCCGGTCCTGCTTCTTGGCCAAGTTCAGACTTATAGGCATGATTGAAAACCAACAACTGGGACAGCAACTGTGTCTTACAATGTAAAATTCGATATACTCAATATCTGACATACTTTTGTGCCTGCAATTATGCATTGATCAATTCGAACCTTCAAAATCCCCCCCCGGGCAATTGGCAGCAGTCCTTTTCTGGGGGTCGGGAATTTGACGTTAGGAAGTGCTTGGGGGCCGGGAATTCGAACCAAAGGGAGAAGGATGGCTGGGCATTTGAACAAACAACGAAATTTTAAATTGCATGTATTCTTTTCCGATGATGAATTTAAAAGTCTTTAGGCTTTAAATTTGCTAACATTTTGATAATACATACAGCATAAAAGTTCAGCTGTTCAGTGAGCTGTGTATTAATATTATGTTAAAGTTTAATATTCAGCGCTACTTTGATTATTACTCGTGGTACACGAGTCAACGTTTGGGTTCCATTTCTTTTTCTTTTTTCTTTTTTTTTCACGTCGCGATTAGCGATTCGGTCCAGTGACTGCCATATTTGGGATTTGTCCCCGGTCCCACGCAAACCACGAGTAAAGGCTTAATGAGCCTCTTGTTCAACAGAAGAACAACAGAAACATTCATTTGTGTCCGCCGTATTGTTTTGTTTGCCCCAATTACCCATCATGCAACTAACGTCGTGAACCGGTCTATTGTGTGTGATTCGTTAACCACCACGGCAGCAATTGCCTCATGTAATTTGCTGCCGTTATACTTTAAAAAGCAAAGAAACGTCTTCTCGAGCATTACTACAGCGGAAGCAAACAGAAAGTGAGGTGGCGCTTCGACAACAAATTTTATAATTATTTCTGAAAGTTCTTCAGCAGTTAAATTTTAACGATCTCAACTCCGTTAGCTGCACACTGTTTATTTATTATAGTCTAAAAGATTTTTGTCTTGCAAACAGGTTTTGTGTGTTCATTTATATTCAACAGACAATTATTCAGTTTTCAGTTGCTGTGTTTTAGTTTTCGAAAATTTTGTTTTATCAATTTTGTTATGCTCGTCTTTGTGATACAGAGCATACATTGTATAAGCTCATTCAAAAATGTCACAGTTTGCTGCACCAGACAGCTTGCATATTTATCCCATTTTGATTGACAAGCCAAATGCAAAGAACCAATCAGTTTTTCCCGTGCACTGGTAGAGGAAGAAATCGAAAAAGCTTAGTTTTCGGGCAGGCGGTCTTTCTAACGTCTCCCCAGTCTTTTCTCTCACACACGACCGCCAGCTACGCTGGCTACAAATTATCCTAATGTTTTTTCACTCATTCACTCACTCACTCACTCAGTCACTCACTCACTCATGCCCTTAGCCTCTGGTGAGGCATGGGCCGACAACCTCCCTCATCCACTTCTCTCTGTCCTGAGCAGTATTTCGGAGTTGCGCCCAATTCTATTTTGCAGTCGTCATTTCAGCTTCCAGACCTATTCTCCAGGTGTTCCTTGTTCTTCCTTTTTTCCTATTGTCCTGCGGGTTCCACCTCAGTGCTTGATGCTGAATCCACTCGCCTCGTCTCAGGATGTGCCCAATCCATCGCCGTCTTGTCTGTCATTTCTTCTTCGATAGGATTTTGTTGTGTTGCACACCAGAGGTCTTCATTTCGAATAGTGTTTGGCCAATAGATCTTCAAATTGTTCCTAAGGCAATGATTTATGAATGTTTGCTAGGTCTTCATGGTGTGTTTGGTCACTCGCCAGGTTCCTGAGCCATAGAGAAGAACTGCTTTCAAATTTGAGTTAAAGATTTTGATTTTGGTTTTATTTGCAGATGAGATCTGAACGCCAGACGTTGGTTAGGTTTCGAAATGCAGTCCTTGCTTTGCCGATGCGAGCAGTAGCATCGGTGTCCGTGCCTCCTGTTTCATCAATGATGCTGTAAAGGCATTGGTGGTCTGTAGAGGGTTTGTCGAGCAGTACGGGTTCGGAGTTCTTGAGGTGGATCTTTAGGATTTTTGTTTTTCCTTTGTGGATTCTCAGGTCTGTTCTGAGCGAGTTTGTGTTAAGCAGAGATGTCTTTGCTTGCATCTGGCGCTGGTTGTATGACAACAGGACAATATCGTCGGCATAATCAAGGTCTTCTAGTTGCTTCACGAAAGTCCATTGGATCCCATTCTTCCTGCCATGGATTGTGGTTGTTATAATCCAGTCCACTAGAAACAGAAACAAGAGTGGGGATAAGAGGCAACCTTGACGTATTCCAGCCTGAGTTTCGAATCCTTGGCTTAGGGAACCGTTGTGGATGATGCATTTTAGATCTTCATATGACTTTTATATAATAGTGACTATTTTCGAAAGGATTCCATAATGCCGCATCAACTGCCAAAGTGTGTCTCTGTGTACGCTGTCGAAGGCCTTATGAATAATTTATGAAATTAGATAAAATGAGGAGTTCCATTCAATTGATTGCTCAACAATGATTCTTAGTGTGGTAATTTGATTTGTACATGATCTGTAGGAGCGCAAAACTTCCTTGTTCTTCACGTAAGTTGGCATCCACAGTTGCTCTCATTCGTTTTAACAACCTTAAGTTATAATGATTGATTAACAATGACCGTAAATTTGAGCAAGAAATTGACCTTCCAAGCGTCAGCTTTTCCTCAGAGCAGCAGCTGAGTTACCCTAACTGACCATAGGTTAAAGCTCGAAACACCAAGATCTTACCTATAGATACGACAATGGTCAAACTTTTTAACCTAAGCGGTTAGTTTAATAACATATGGTTTTATTAGCTTCGATACTCTTTTTTGAATCTCACTATTCAAAATTGCTAATTTAGTATATTTTTTTCCCCAAAGAATACATTCCGTTACGAGGCATCCGAGATGTGGATGAAACAGCGCTCATTTAACGAATGCGCTTGTAGGGACCTGGAGCCAAATGAATGTAAATCGGCTACATTTTGGTCCACAGAAATAAAGAAAGGCTACTGTTTGGGTATGAGATACAACGGGACTACATCTTGGATGAAGTTTAACAACAATAAGGGACACGGCGATTTCACTCTTCTAGACAAAATGAATGCTCTTCCAGTACGTTCGTCTATTAGTTCTGCACCAAAGGAAACCATTCGTCGTTGGAAAAAACTACTGGCAGGTTCCGTGCTTGAGGTACTTATTATCACAAGTATATGAAAATATTTTATGACTTTAAGCCAAGAATATGCTTCTAATATTTTCTGAGTTTTATCAAAAATAACCTGATTCTTTTTCTCTTCTCATACTGAAGCTAACACCATAAGAATTTTAAGGAGAATGAACAATATAACGTAATTTTTACAAAACTAAAAAATTAACTGAACTAAAAAAAATATTAGTTTTTGTTAGAATGGTTGACTGTCCTCAGTTCATCAATCGCTATTTAACCTTATTGTTTTATCGAATAATCTAAGTAAATGAAAAGGGGCTGGACTTGACAAAATATCGAATCGACTTATTTGCCAATATGCTGATATCATTGCTCCGCATATGTCCACCACGTTTAATTGGACCCTTACTGCTGGCATATTTCCTGTTGACAACATCATCAGGCGGAAAAAGTACTATTGCAACTGAAATGGGAAATACTTTTGATTTTTTCGCCTGGTCGATGATGTTGTCGAGATTATACGAAAAACGTAGATATTTATCGTTCTATAGATGAAATACTATGATATATTTCTACCATCATCATCATCATCATTATCATTATCACTATCATCATCACTATCATCATCATTATCATCACTATCATCATCATCATCATTACTATCACTATTATCATCATCATCACTATCATCATCATCACCATCATCATCACTATCATCATCATCACTATCATCATCATTATCATCATCACTATCATCATCACTATCATCATCATCATCATCATCATCACCATCACCATCACCATCACTATCATCATCATCACTATCATCATCATTATCATCATCACTATCATCATCACCATCATTATCATCATCACCGTCACCCTGATTGTTGTGGTTATTTTGTAAATTATATGCCTAAAGGTCCTTTGTATTTTTTATCTCAGTCAGAATGTAGCGTCATCGAAGGGGTAAAAGTAGCACTGCCAAGCGGATCCCCTCAATCACGAATTGGTGTCTTTGCCACGTGTGATAAGCGCTTGTCTTGGATTGGCTTTGGCTTAAGCGAAAGATTTCCAGGATTGAAAAAATCAGCTACCTGTGGCAACGTGGCACCCAATAGGTTGCCTATTAGAGCGATGGGATACATTTTTATACAGTGAAGAAGCATCATACTGTATATGTATCAGTGTATATATGTATGTTTATATAACTAAATATACTTTTACTCCAGAAAAAGTTGTCATTTATCAGAATGCAGACTTGATCCACACACAAACATACTCCAAAACTTTTGCGCCTTTCAAACAAGTTTAAAAGTTTGGGTTTCTTGCATACAATCGCAGCACTTTGCAACGTAATTTAACCCTCTAATAAGAAAAAAAGGTCAAGAATGTGTGCCTTCGAATAAAACACATTATTTTCATTTAAAAGCGAAAAGAGAATTGCAGAACAAAGGAATGATCAACATGTAAACAATTTCTATCAGTAAATTTCAAGGATGCTTTGTTTTAAAAACAAATTTTTAAAACAAATTCGCTTACCTTCCAAAATCACTGCTGACGATCGAGATGCTTCTTTTGGGTGCTAATTAAATTCACTACAGTTAGTTATCAGTTTCTTTGTTGCATATCAAATTGCCCACGTTGGCTCCAACATGTCGAGGTGGGAGTTCAATTGTTGTCAATAAACGAACTATAACTTTATAAACTTATGCAAAATTTAAACCTTTTATGGTCTTGGTGTAATTTTTCCCATGCTCTTGTTCGAAACCTCTAATTATAAAAGACTTTGGTCAGCACTGAGAAGTAGAGTCCTGAGTTAGTCCATTTGAAGACCTGGATGCTGTGACGATCTGCGCTTGTCTGTGTTTTTGATCCAACTGTTGTAAATTATACATAAAACGCACGATTCTACTAGGGCTTGGCAGTAGTGTATAATTAATGTTTTTATAACATACATAAACAACTCGTTTTTGTTAAAGGCTAGTTCTTTCATTCTGTGGCTAGGCTCGATTACCAGCCGTTTTGGGAGTCCGGTAGATCATCCTCCTCCCAACGAAAAAGGGATGGAACGCGGGCTCACAAAATGGCTGGAAATCGAGCCTATTCTGTGGCTTGCCTTCCCTCTTACGAGAACAAACCAGACTGTGTGTAAAAGTTAATACTTTAAAGCCTGTTTTGCTGGAAGGAGAATAATTTATCAGCGGTCTGATATGAGTTTCCAACACAAAAACTGCTGCTTAATCAGGACTTGTAAGCGGATATAAACTTTGACCTTGTATTAGGAGATGAAACTTGCCTAAAACATCTGTGACACAAATCTTAACCTTAAGCTATAACGCTTAAAGAAGAAAAAGACGAAAGTTCCATGGTTTTTATATTTGCTCCACGAGTTTACCATAGGATGCTTTTGATTACCAATTTTCATAAGATAGCTATACAAATTCTACAAAGCTTAAAACTTTTTAAAGTTCAAACAGCTTGCGCAAAGTGATAGGCCGTCGTTCAGGTTCACTTCGAAAGATATACATATCTAATTTTTCTTTTTTATCTTTTTTATTGTTTTGACCAGATAGCGCTATGTGATGATTTTAAAATGCTAATATTCTATAAGAGGCCCAACAGATCTTAACTTTGGCTTTTATTTTTTATTTTGTTTGGAGATTTTTTCTTTCGTTCCAATAAAAGAGAAAAACATTCGGGTTGGCACTTATTCAAATGTTTTTTTGTTTTTGTTTTTTTTTCAGAGCGCCATTTCTAGGCGGTGCGCAGAAGGAGTGTGGGCTCTGGGAATAAGCAGCTTATTTTCAAAAAAATAAGCAAATGTATGGGCTCCCTTTGAAATATCAAAGGTGAAACAGTACCCAGTCCATAGCGTCCATTATGACGAGTAATCCGATAGGTCATGCGGAGGAATTTAAGGTCTGCAAGAAACGTTTTCCGGCCTCCTTTGTGCTTCAAGCCAAACAGGTCAAATCAAAAAGAGAGTTTATAAAGAGAGCGCATAAAAGATTATTTTTAATACTGAATAATACATGGATCTTGCCATAAAATCCTTATAAAATTACTTTTGTTGTGGGGATTGGCGCTTATCTACGACTTCTGCAGCTAGTGTTAAACAAAAGAGAGTTTTGAACTCTTTACTAGTAAGCACACATGCAAGGATACAAGGCTGAGTTAATATGGGCGGAAAGGAAGATTATGCATATAGTCTAGAATTCTCGGCAGGTCCAGGGATCGATTTTGTGACGTTGCTAGAAGCAGAGATCTTGCCAATAATGTTAGCCACGCAGCAATTCATGAACACGTACTTAGAAAAAAAACCCTCCTAATTAGTCGTGTGAGTCATGTGAAAAAATTATTACTCATATACGCAACACTGATTCGTGAAAAATTTTTTCAACATTTTAATTACTCTATTCAAAATGGTCATATTTTCTATTACTTCTATTATTATTATTATTATTATTATTATTATAAAATTTTATTGTTTATCGTCTCAATATTTTGTACACGAATTTTGCGATTAAACACTGGAAAGCCGAGGTCTCCCTTTTAAAAGACGACTAAGAAGTGGCGTTAGATATTTTTAGTAGGAAATGCTTATTTTCATTTTTTCGTCATGCAATAAATCATAATATTTCGTAGTTCATGGTCTTTGAGCTTATTCTATCTCGTTGCGCTCTCCGCTCTACGATTAGATATCTGAACAGACATATATAATAGAAAAGTTAATCTAGGATATTTAACCTTTGGAAATTTATTTATTTCTCGTTGGATAGGCGCTCTTTCTTCGGTTTATTTATTTATTCATTTTTGTTTTTTGCATAGTACAAATCTACGATGTTTAAGCTTTTGATCCATACTAATCAAGCTATTATACAACTTTTGTTTCCTACATTTTTAGCCTTCCGAAGTCTGCTTAAAAATTAAGCCATTTTTGAAAATTTTGAAAGGTTCCCCTTTTTGCTATTTTGCGATTTCCGACCACTGTGCTAAATTTGGTATTTCTTGTTAGACAGGCGTTTTTATTGCGGTGCTTTGCATAATACAAATCTAAGGTGTTTAACCTTTCGATCCATACTAATAAGGCTATTATATGACTTGTAGTGTTTGATGTTTTTAGATTTCCGAAATTTGCTTAAAAGTTGAACATATTTTGAAAACTTTGCAAGGGTCTCTCCCCTTGGCACTTTTTGACACCTTTGGAAAATTTGTTATCTCTCGTTGAATAGGAGATCTTTCTTGAGGTTTTTTGCACAGTAAAAATCGGATGTTTATCCTTTCGATTCATACTAATTAGACTATTCATAGAAGATATGTGACTTTGGTGAACAATGGTATGAGGAAACCGCTGACCGCTCAACATGGCGTGGCAGACTTAGACACGGAAAAGAACTGTCCGAGACCAAGTTGGCACAAAGGCGTGAGGCAAGACGACTGAGACGTCGTATCAGGGCCTCCAATCATCAGTGATGA
This sequence comes from Zoanthus gigantus, assembly GCA_025331005.2. Taxonomy (NCBI): domain Eukaryota; kingdom Metazoa; phylum Cnidaria; class Anthozoa; order Zoantharia; family Zoanthidae; genus Zoanthus; species Zoanthus gigantus. The sequence goes on along the minus strand of JAOBBB020309668.1, from coordinate 7,878 downwards.
TGTGGACCGCAGTCAGTCAGTCATAAGACTTGCATTTCCTATGCTTTTAGCTTGAGTCATTTTTGAAATATTTGCAAAGGTTTCGCAAGGGACCCACTTTGCTATTTCGCGAAAAATGGCAATTTTCGACACTTTTGGAAAAATTGGTACTTCTCGTTTGATAGTGGTTTTTTCCTGCGATTTTTCGCATTGCATTTAAAAAATGCTGCTGAATATAAACAGCAAAACAGTTCATCCGGATATCAACGCAAACTAAACCTCTAGTGATTAAGCTTTCAAAACATGTACAGTTGCTATACAAAAGCAACAAACCCTTTTCAAAAATGGCGGTGATTTTAACTATTTTTGTCTACATTTAAATTTGCCCTTTTAGTCCCGTTTTTGAATTTTAAAAGCCGTTTTCAAAATAATGTGTTACCCGAAACGAGGTTAGTAGGACCAATCTGAATGTAGACAAAAGGTTGTTAAGATTACCGCCAATCAAGGAGTCAAATATAAAAATTTGATTTCGTTTTCACTTATTACCAATAGCGATGCTTTTAAAGGGAATTTCCAACTGCAAAAACTGGCCTTCGGACCAAGCAACCAAAGCGATTCATTTTTGAATTTATTTGTTTTACATAGTAATCTTCATAGAAAGTGATTATCAGAAAACGAGTAAGACTTCTATTTGAGCCATTTATCAAATTGAAAATTATCAGCTTCATTTAAATAATAAATAACTAGCAAAGACAGGTACCTGTATGGTTTTGGTATGACATTAGTCCCAAACACCAGAAACGGACATAGCACTCCATATTAAAAAAGTTTTTATTTCGAATCTGCCGATGATGCAAGCCAGTATTTTTTTTAATTTATTTGTTTTATAAAAACATTTCATACCAAAAGCTAGCAAATTGCTTCTGGAAGCATTAAAAAAATCTTGTTCTTTTTTCGTTAGTTACATGTTAAAGGGAAGCTGAACTACCAATATTTTTCTGATATTCAAGAGCGATTGTTGTGAGATGTGGCTGGTGTGATAAAACAAGTATAGATAGACATGCGTAAAAATGCATTTCTAATGCTGGAAAATACATATCTATGAACATTTTTGGTATCTTAAACTGCAACTGTTTAATTTGGGACTTCAGAAATGTTTTTATGGCAATTCCTTTACAAATAAATAACAAATAATGCTAGCTCATGACCAAGAGAAACGCCATACTTGCGCCTGCGATCTAACCAGGTTGGTACCGCCTGACGTCACAACGTCATAATGCCATGTCCATTCTTTTTGACAATTTGTAAGCCTTTTGTGAACGTGTTTTTACACTGACAGATTTAGCTTTATACAATTGAAAAATTTGAAATGTCTCCACTTGTTAATTTTCATAAAATTCCAGTGATTAATACATTGCAAACTTTTTATTTGACTTTGTATTCTTGGTTTTCACACAATCCCAAGAGACACAAAAGACAATATTGTTGGTGTCCCAAACAAAAGAAATAATCAAAATTCTTTTGTTAAGAGTACACCAACATCGCCGCCGTGACGTCATGTGAAAATCGGCAATTGCCAATTGCAACTTTATGAGCCAGCGATCAAAGTGCAATATGGCGCCAGACTAACGTAGGTCCTTCATATATGGTACATTATTGGTTTATTATAGCATAGGGTCAGGGTTAGGGAATTACTCTAAAATCTACATTTTCGGATTATCAAACAAATAGAAATTAATTAGGGCTTTCAGCTTCCCTTTAAAATAGAATCATTTTGAAGTTTTTTATGTGTAAAAAATGTTTTCATGCTCCCTTAAGATTAGAAGAAAATTATGCAACACCTGTCACACGATTCTAATGTTTATCCCATTATAAACAATACAAAATATCACTTATTTTCAATTCACACTAGAAGTTTTCTTTTGAATGAGATTTTGAGGTCACTTATACGTTATACAAATATAAATGAAATAATATTTTTTGGTTAACCTCTCCGGCTTTCGATCGATTGTCGCCGATCAATCGAAACCTTCGTATCAGCGGACTCCCGCCGTGAAGCCGAACGGCCCTCTCCAGTTTGTTGAATCTGTACCATCCTGTGTTGGATTTTTACTATCTTAGCCTGAAATCTAAGGATTCTCTCTTGCAGTCTCAAAATTTCATTGGAAACTAAAGGATTGCTTAGTTTTGTGTTTTCCAACGGTCTTTCGAATGGATGATCAATTCGAATGGTGACGTGGTCAGAACAACTAGCACCATTTGGAGCAGGCGAAGATCTAATGCCTTTTGAAGTTCTTTTACAAACTACATCGTCTGTGACGAGTGGAGAAATTTGTCTGTTATTCTCAGTCACTATCTGAAAATATTCAACGTTATTCGGAGGGCTAGCTGAAGTATTAGGAGTATCGTTTTTAGAAATGGGCAACGGTTTTCGAGTTCTGGGTAAAGGAATTGGTTTCTCCTTTTGATCAACAACATTAGTTTTAGAAATGTCTTTTTGCTCAATCTTTTCAGCCTTGATCTCAATATTCTGCGTTATTGTTTTTGAATCTAATTCCGAATTTTTTCTTCTCTTAACTTCTATACCACTTTCTGAAGTAGTTCTTGCAACGTTATCAGTTTTAGTTTTAGCGTATTTTTGCTTTTCAAAGTCTAGCTTTAGTTTAGCGATGCTTGGCCTCCTCATAGTGGGCTTTCTTTGTGTCGCATACTCCAGGCCAAAGTAATGCCCCCACGTTTGCCGAATAACTGGCGCCACTAAAGTCCATATGTAAATAAGGCAACAAATATAACTTGAGGCCATTTGAACCCAAACCGCTGCCCAGTTCTTAATCAATTTTTTAAAATCAGCTTTTTCATCCGGGCTATGCCAGTTAGTGACTACCATCATGACGTGCAGGGAAGCTAAAAACAGCACGAAATGAAAAAAAGAGTAGCTGTACGAGACTGGTTCTTCCTCCTCTCTGTCATCATTGTCTTTTCTATTACTTTCTCGTTCTTTTTCACTCGTCCTTAACGTTGATGTGTCTGCTAGAGCCAGGCCTAAATGAGCCAGCTGGGATGTGCTAGAACGTACATTAAAAGCAAACGCTAATAGAGAAAATGTTAAAAAACAACCAAATATCCCTTCACCATTCACTCCTGACGCTTTGTCGTACTCCAATATGAGTTCACCAAGTGGATTACACTTTGAGTCCGGCTGAGTGGACAACGTGTTCCATGTTAGATACATTGTATAAACTGTCACCACGGAGGATTGTAGAAGTCCGGCTCCCTGATTCTCGCTCTGCACTCTGGGTAAAATTGATACAATAGTTGCCATCAGGCAGTGCGCTACATTAAAACTGATGTAAAAAGTGTTAGCTTTGCAAGATGACATATCCTCTGGGTTAGTAAAAAATAAATAGAACAGAACCGCTGCAGCAATAGATATTGAATAAACTAGCGCAGTCGCAAAAGCGAGAGCAAAATACCAACACTTCGTGTTTACAGTATCCATCTTTTCGGCCCATGAAGCGCTCCACGAGTAACCGAAGTCGATAACTAGTACTATTTGTAACAAAATAAATATAAAACCTCCAGTAAGACCAATATACATCCATATTCTCCAGAACAAACTTATGTTCGGAAGGTAAAAGGTGGCAGCCGTTATTCCGAGAAGTACCATGAGTTTTATGTACCAAAACCCGTTATGGATTCTCGCTCGAAACTCGCATGTTGAAGTCACATTTAACATGGTTACACTTAGTATCAAATAGAACATTGACGTGGCGAATGATATCCTGTACACAGCGGAATATCCAACCAGGCGATCACATATTGTCTTTCTTGTCAAACCAGAACAGAAATACGGAATCTTGTCAAGGTGAGAACGCATGTTTGGAACAAGCATTATAAAACAAACTATTGTGCTCAAAACAAGGAAGATTGAGAACAAAAGTCGAGATCGAAGTCCTTTGAACTTTTTCTTGAAAAATAAACTACAAGCAGCTGAGCCCGCACAACAAGCGACCTCGCTAGCGACCTCGGCGATCCCAAGAGTCTGCAAGGCTGCTCCCATAGGCACCCATATAGATTGCTCTTAATGTCACGCAATATATCACTTTGTGTAACGCAGTAAGCAGTTATGCGTCCAAACCTGTCTTATCGAAAGGCTGCACTTCTAAGTTTCTTGTTATTTTATTCCAAAGATTGCACGACGGGCTGAGAGTTGCGAAACTTGGTTTTGCAATTTTTGCAAGACGTCACATTACTGGCCGAATGACAATTCCACTATATTTTTGAAAAAAATCTAGGGTGTTCTCCTCTTGTAGAATATCGATTGAACTCGATCTTTAACAGATGTAGAAACTCTTCAGGCTAGAGATTCAAATTACAATTTTTTGCCTCGAACAAATGAACCGCAAAAAGAGGCTCCGAGAACTTTGTACCGTACTTTCAAAACATTAACCGTTCTTCCTGGCTGTGTGAGTTTCTGTAAAGATTAAGATTACCAATATTCATCAGTGAAGCTGTGAACGGATTATAGATTCCTTTCCAAGAGTATCGTTAAGTTCCAAGCCACAGTAACAGCTTACGAAGTTGCAAATATAAAACACTGTGCAGGAATTTCCTTGACGAAATGTTGTTATTTATGTTTGAAGTATAAATTCATACCTTCCACAGTTTCTTGTGGGTCTACTGTTCAATTTAAGACGAAGCTCATAAAATAACTTTAGACTCTTGCGGCTGTAGTCGTAATAAGTCAACAACAGGTTACGTTGCAAACATAGCATTCAATCACTTTGCTTTAACACTTGATTCAAGGATGATGAAAAAGTGATCTTAATTTAAGTCCTGATGAGGCTTTTTCTTAATAGATTTTAAAAATGCAATCTTTTTTCTTCGTATCTAACAATATTTCAACGTTTTTCTTCATCAGCTAAGGTGTGTCAAGAGAAATATTTTAGTCCGTTGCAAGATTCTCTTTTCGCGCCATGACGCCACCTGCTGCAACTGGTGGCAATGTGACCTAGGAAGAAGTCGATTAATTACGAACTTCTCCGACGTTTCGATCGGTACTCGCTGTATGCAAAAACTGTTGTACGAAGCTCGGTTTATGCGCCTGGAACGATGTAAAAAAATGTTTTTAAAAAAATCTGAAAAAATGAGCAAAAATGATTCAAAGTCAAAACATTCCCCGATACCATTCAGGTAAAAACAATTCTTAGGGAAGCCGGAAAATTTTCAAAGTTTATAATTTCCTTTTTTAGCTCTATTAAATCTATTTAAGCTTAAAATGAAAGTAGCTCTCAAATTAAACTTGCCGTTGTGGTTATAAAAACAAAAGAAATACAGTTTAAAACTTAACCATGTGAGTAGAGTTTATTTTAATGGGTGGTAAAATTTTAAAAAAAATTCATTTATTAGTACAATAAATAAAGTCCATGAGAGTTGAGTATAGTGGAGAGTAAAGAAAAGTAAAGTGAAAACAAATAATCAAATGGTTTTTGAAGGAATTATGCCCCGTCAACACGAGCAATTTTTATGTGACAATTTTTATTAGCTCGTGTAAATGAGCAAAATTGACAAATTTTTGTATGACAATTATATTTGCTGAAAAACTGGTGTGTTATTTTTTATGTTCACATACAGAAAATTGTCCGTGTAGACAAGACAACACATAAAATTTGCAATTTTTTTGATATCATCCATATATAGTTTCCAGTCTCTAATCTTTGTTTTCAAATAAAATTTGCTCGTGTAGACGTGGCTTAACTTTTTGTCCTAGGGTTTGAAACAGATTTCAAAAGCAATCATCAATATCTTTTTTGCGAGTAGAGAAACCATGAGCATCGGAATGATCATGTAACAATAGAAAGTCATTTCGTCCAATTATATCACTGTTCATCTAATCAGTTAAAATTCGCTGCTAAATATTGAGTCAATTCCTACTCGTTCGTAACTTTCGCCGATTATATTTGCCGCATGAAGCCGTGGAAGTTAGGTATTAAAATCATTTCACGCGCACCCACAGGATGCCCTTGATTCATTTCTTGTGTCTCATAAGTTCTCCTCCTTGCAGTTAACAGTGATTAGTAAGTCAGGCAGTGTTCGGTGCGGCAGGTGTTGTGAATTATTAACGAGCTGTCAGTGTCAGTGAAACATAATCGTCGGTACAAAAATAGAAGGTCACGAAGAACCGAAAAAACATTTTGTTTCAAAATCCTCTAAACCTTAGCTGATATCTTTGATAATGGTAAACCAAGCAAGAACCTCCGGAGACTTGAATGAAAGCGATCGTTCTTCAAACAAGATCTGTTGCTGCTGTCCGTGTTGTAAAGTGGCTCCACCAACTGCAACACGAATTAGATACATTTGTTTTTTGCTGGTGGTTTATATAATTTGTTTACTTTCGCTGATTCCTAACATAAAAGAAAAACTGGAGCATTCTTTGCCATTCTGCAAAACGCATCTTGGTAAACAGTTATGCAACAATGTCACCGGATATGCTGCAGTTTATCGCTTAAGTTTTGTTGTAGGTTTGTTTTTTTTCTTGTTGTCAGTGTTGTTAATGGGCGTACGAACTATTGATGATCAAAGAGCCCAACTTCATCATGGATACTGGATAATTAAAACGCTTCTTTTCTCAGGTAAGTAACTAAGTAACTACACTGACTCAGTGTAGATCACAAAGATTGTTGAAATACCTTAAAGGATTAGTGCAGCTTTACAGGTTAACGTCAGTTTTGTGTTAAGGCCAAAATGTCCATGAACAGATTAGTGGTGCTTATAATATACCTGCACTGCTCGGATATTCAAATTAAGCGAAAATATGAAAAAGTAAGACATATATATAACATAAGTGTGCCATTAACAAAAACCAAGCTAAGTGTCTACAGAGAAAGACATTGATAAAACTTGTTACTTAGCTACAATGACAAGCATATATAAAGAAATTGAACTAATTATAATAAATCATGAACAATGCATGATAATTTTCACGGGTTTCTTTTGTTCCATTGTTCACGATTTATTATAATTAATTGATAAAATTATTCTACATATATCTAACACGTCTATGACTAAAATCTTAAATTCAAAAATATATTCAAAAATGAATCACTTGCAGGTCTTGCTGCGTGCAGTGTGTTCATTCCCAGCTTGAATGGCAAATTCAACCGGGTGTTGATGTACGTTGGTCTTGCAGGAAGCTTTTTATTCATACTTGTTCAACTTGTTCTAATTATCGATTGGTCCTACTCATGGTGCGAGGCTTGGTCGCCGAGCAAAGCTGGGGCTTCATCAAGAAAGGGGGAGGACACAAGTAGGTAATAACGCCTGGCACATCAAAATAGGAGTGCGTATAATTTATAGGTCAACACACGTTTTACATATACCTACTAAGTTGACTATGTTTTTGTGCTGTTTTTACTTTTGCGGAATCAGTTTAAGTGAAAATCAAACACATAGCATATGGACATATGTAGGAGGTAAAACCAAGTATATGTAGGTAACACCAAGCAAACGTAAGTAGGTGATACTACCTGGTTCACGTAAAAATTAACACCTAGAAAGTGCAGCTTATACTTCGCGGAAGGTAACACCTGTCAAAAGTAGGCGATAGCTAGGACATGGCACATATAGGTGAGAAAACTAAGTGCATGTAGGTGATGAAACCAAACACTTGTAGGTAGGAACACCTAGGACTTATAAAAGGTAACACCTAGCAAATATATGTGATACTACTTTGCACATAATGGTGATAAAACCTAGACCATAGAGGTGATAACATCTAACACATGTAGGTAGGAACACCTAGGACTTGTAAAAGGTAACACCAAGCAAATATATGTGATACTACTTTGCACATAATGGTGATAAAACCTAGACCATAGAGGTGATAACATCTAACACATG
>JAOBBB020309577.1:0-10629 GCA_025331005.2 Zoanthus gigantus | reverse complement strand
CTGTACTGATTAAGCTAGGGCTATACTGATTAAGCTAGGGCTGTACTGATTATGAAATGGTAATTTTTTTTTAGGGTTGTCATGAATCTCCGTAGCAAAATCGAGTAATTGGTGGCGAAGCACAATGGCCAAGAAAAAGAAAACTTAATTCGTGACGTTGGAAAGTAATGCAAGCAGAGAGATACGCTCCTTTTCAGTTGCAAAAGCAAAATCTGAAAAATATTAGTCTGGGTTTCAACAGGATTCAAACCTGTTACTTCTGCGATACAGAGACAGAGCATTTACCAACTGAACCATAAGCAACAGCGGTTGGGACTAAGGCCGAAGGATTAGGTTCTTCTGTCTCACCAAACGAGAGTATACACATTAAATAAACTAATACGAATTGATTTGAATGAATGAATATGATTAACCTATGTAAAGAGATAAGAAACTTAAACTGCCTAAAAAATGACTAGAAAGAGGGTCCAGAAGGGAGGTACCAATCCCATTTTCCAGCCCATTTTTCTCGAAATCCCATTCCCATTTTGCCTTTTGACATTTTTTTCCCATTCCCAGTAGCTTAAATCCCATTTTCCCCAGGGAAAAAAAACGGCCAATCCAAATTCACATTTTACCCCTTAAGGACCCTCTAAAAAGTTGCAGGTTTAGCAGGATTTTATTACATGGTGCTCACTTTTCCTGGAATTCCTGGAAAATTCCTGGAAAACTCCTGGAAATTTGAAACTTTAATCCCCGGCCCTCAAACACTCCCGGAAAACAGATAATTTACCTGTACTCTTGGAAAACTCCTTAAATTTTGTGCATTTTTTTAATTAGTTTTATAAACAAACCGAATCCTGTAGAAGCCTCTGATTCATGATTGTACTTTTTGTATTTTACGTAGACTCGGTTTCAGTTGCTGCTACTGTGGCAAAAATTACTTGATATCGTTTTGTTTTTGCCGAGACAGAGTTTGGGGTTGGGTCCTGAAAAAATACATTTTTACCATGGAGAACTCCTGGAATTTCGTTATCATCAGTCACTGAGCACCACGTGATTCAATATCCATCCAAAAAAAACAAACATTTGAATACCATTGAAGCCCTGGCAAATCATTTTATAAGCATTAAAATTAGTAGTGTCAAAACCTTAAAGGAGAACTGAACCCTGAAATCAACTTCTTTTAAATAAAATCCTGAAAGGTGCGGAAACCGTATTTTTAAAAGTTTTTTCCTTGTATCGCGCTGATTTTCCAAGAAATTCTAGTTTAAATGGGCGTGTTTAGCGCTATCTGGGGTCGTTGAGCGTGGGCGCTTCTTAACTTGTCAGCGGTAAACGAAAGTAAAGTGACGTAGGTTATGGGGAAGCGAGCGAGAGATTGTACTGTGATAGTTGTCATAAGCTTGTGTACGTGTCAAGAGTGAACGAAAATATTAAACGTTGAAACTTTAAAGATCTTAAAACAACTGTAAAGATCTTCCCCATATCTGACGTCATAACCTCACTCTTACTCCGCTGATTCTCTTTCTGAGCCGCCGATACAAAGCGGCACCTAACGTGTTTTAAACTCGAATTTCTCTGAAAATCAGCACGACACGAGGAAAAAAACTTTGAAATACGCTTTCCACACCTTTCAAGATTTTATTTTAAAAAAGTTGATTTTAGGGTTCAGTTCCCCTTTAAGTTGAAAGGCCTGTCTCAAACATTCCTCAATTTGTTTTATCTATAACTAATTTTGGTCAACACAAATTCAAAAATTTTTTATTGAAAGAAGCATTTTTCTGCAACATCCCACCACCAGAAATTAATATTTCCTAACTTATAGCAAACAAAAATACTGTAACATCACATTCTATAAATTTATAAATAGCAAAAAAAGTCACTACAACTTGTAAATGGGTTAAAATAGCATATCAATATGGTAATAAAAGTCCTTGTAAAGATCCTAACATCATTGTTTGACTACTGGAGTTTATGAAAGATAACAGGGCATAGACTATATTTTACAGTGCTATTAAATCAAACGAATAACTAAGAAAAATGAGAATAAAATGCTTTAAAGAGATCCCCCACTATCAAACAGTATTAATCTAAAGTACAATTTTTTTTTAAACTTGGTCGATATATCAACAGTTCACATTTGGTTTTTCTTTGTATAGCTCACTGCAAGCAATATTTATACTTTATATTTTTATTACTCATTAATTTTTGTGAAAGGAGAAATCCAACAATAGAAAGTCATTTTGTCCAATCATATCACTGCTTATTTAACTGATTTTAAAAGTTGCTGAGAAATATCCAGTCAATTTTTTGCTGCTTCTGATTTTATCCAATCATGTAAAACTTGTAGTATGACGTCGAGGAAATTAGGTATCAGTCCAAGAGCATGCACAGGACACCTTTGGTTTAAGTCTGGATTATTGTGTGCCCCATCCTGAATGTGACATGTTCTGGCTGTAGTGCCAGACCCCTGTCATTCACTAGTTTCTACTGAATTTTTCAAGAAAGGAAACTGGCACTGCAGTTATGATCCCACATTCAAAATGCTTGCATTTGGAAATATAAACTTTGAAATGGAGAAATAAAAATCGCGTGGGATGAGCTATATACAAAGAATAATCAAATGAGAGCTAAAAAAACATAATTTTCTAGATATTTTTTTAAAATGTTGTTGGGCAGTACATGGCAAATGTTTTAAAGTAGTGCAAGATGCAGATAATCATGCCAACAACTTCGACCCAGAGTTATCTAAATCAATCATGGCTTGACTTTTCAGGATTTACTCAATGAGTACAAGTGAGAGAATTTGCCAGATGAAAACACAATCATCCAAACAAAGTTATTTTAAAAAGTACAGGAAAATAAAAAGAACAACAAACAAAATGGCATTTTATCTGCAGCCACAACGTGGTTGGGTCAAAGTTTATAAATAGACCTATATATTTCATAAATGGCGACTACTTAACAATTAGACCTAAAGGACGAATGGACTACGAGACAATATTCAAACTCGTAGTCCATAAGGCCGAGAGGTCTAATTGTTTTAGTATACTAATCGGTCAAAAAAGATGTACAAATTAAAATATCGATGAAATCCTCTGATATTATAGCAAAACGGGGCTCATTACTATTTTGATCCGCCATCTTTTCCCTACTAATTTATTTTATTTGGTACTGTAGCAGTACCTAACTTCAATACAGTCTTTAAATTGATTGAATTTCAAATATTTTTAAAAGTCAAGTATGACTATCATAATTTTGAAAAATTTTAATTAAATTTAAGAAGAAGATAACACAGTTTAAGAATACAGTACAGCGGTTTAATTTCCTTTGATAACTTGAAGATTTTGTTTTGTTTTGTACTGTAGATTTGCCATTTGGAATACAATGATGGGGACTTCAATTTTAAGTATGCCTTGGGCTTTAAGCCAGGTAAGCATGCTGTACAGTATTAAATGATGGTACAGAACATGTACAATGTGGGAGGTTAAAGAGCCAGCCCTGTTGTTTAACTGAACCTTGCTTATTTCCTTTCTCTCCATATCAACCTATGAACTGTAGCCCTCCTCCTGTGAGACATATATAGTTGATTCCAGATAATAAATATATGTACTGTAGTTATGCTGATAATCACTTATATAGGCCTTCTGACAGATTGTCTTAGCACAGAACTCAAGAATTTGTTCATACCTAACAAATGAATTTTAAAATGTATGAAGTCTGTATGTTTATGCACTGTTAAAACCCAACAATAAACTAAGCTTTAGAACAACTATAACATTTATTTTGATATCTGGTTGACTTCGCACCTAGATGATAGTCATGTGAGAGCTGCGTGCTATGCTGAAACCGGCCGTTACATCTTTCTTCTGAAATATACATGTATGCAAAGTTCAAATGTCAACATGTCCCACAAATTACTCCACTATCATGTTTAGTGTCCTGTAAAATAAAGATTTGATTCACTCAGCTGTTCAGTATACCATAAATAACACAAAAACAATGTGTAAGTTACATAGTACTACTGTATTTAGCCCTTAAGGTAATTATCAGTTGGTTGTTTGGTTAGCTTTCCCTTTATTTTATATTAGCTTCCAGCTGGCAACATTAGAACTTGCTGCTCAAAACAATTATTGAAAGCTCTCTATTCCAAACGGTTTATGGATACCATGTGCTGTAGATACAGTGTCTAGCAATAAACTTAAAGCTATAGAACGAGTGAAAGTTAAATGGCTTTTGTGTCTGGTTGACTTCAATCCTGCCAAGATGATGGTCACACTGTCATGTGAGAACTTCCCATCATGTATAGTTTAATGTACATGACTGTATTGATACTGTTACATGCACAATTCTTAATGTTTTGCCAAGTCTTTTACAATAATTATTGGAAGATTTTCTCAAAGTAAACCAAAAATATTTAAGCTACAGGATATTTACGGAGAATCAAAATTCATTTATACGAGAGTTTTCTCACTTTGCTACCCGATTGGTCACACAAACAATAACCCAGGTGTTCTATTTTCAAATTGTGATTTTTTTAGTCAAGTGCTTATAAATTGTTGTTATATTGTTACAGTATTTTTTTCATCTGCCACAAAGACGGTTTGATATAACTTATTATTAATTATATATTTAATTATTAGCTATAACTAATTATTACATTTTATTCAGGCTGGTTTTGGTCTTGGTATCGTTATCATGGTTGTTGTAGCAGCAATATGCCTCTATACCTGTTACTTGATTGTTAAAAGTGCAGAGAGCTCAGGTATGTTAGAAGCTCTTGAATTTACTTATTGTATGAATATTCAACTTTTCAGTTTTCATGCACCCGTTAATCTTTTAGTTTGGACTTTGCTCAAAATACATAAATAAATACTAAAAAAATTGATTTCATTTTAAAGACATAGAAACTCAAATAAGATATCTTAGCCCTTAGTGGAATTTGAACCGACAGTATCTTCTAAATGCAGATTGGAGGCCCTATTAACTAAGCTCAAGAACACTTTGGATAGCAGGTTGCCTTCTTATCGACTTAGCTGCCCCAGACAAGCCATCAATTCATGATTTAACTATAGTATTCTCCCTTAGCCACTACTTTGGCACTCGTTAATCTTCTAGTTTACAGTAGGCAGTTGTCTTGACATCTACTGTACTGTAGTTTCACCATAAATTACAGTATGTTTTTTTACTTTTACCTTGCAGTTAAAGATGGCCAATTTGTTGAGTTTGCAGATATTTGTAAACAACGATTGGGTCGCACTGGAGAGTTTGTGGCTCTGTTCTTTTCAGTAATAGCTATTGCAGGCGCAGCGATAGTATTTTGGGTTTTAATGAGTAATTTCTTGTACAACTCTGGCACTTTCATTCACGGTAAGAAAAATGTTTTTTAAAAAGCAAAGTATAAACATTATCTGCGAGAATTCTAGAGTGGAAACGCCGAATACATTGTGGAATCAACTTTTAAAGGGTATTAAATGAAGTGGAGTGCAATTTGGCCAGAAATAAACTTGTGTGGTTTCATAGAACATTTTCATAACTGTTGGATATCTAAATATTGTGTCAGCATGCATTTTGCCTTATTAGCTCATTTTTTTGAGTTCAAAAATCAAAAGAATTCAGTATGTTATCCAAACGAGGGGGTAAGGCTGATTTCAAAGTAGGCGAAAGGATATTCAGCTGGTTACCATTTATGAAATAGATGTGTGGTGAGTAAAATAGATCTTTTTTATCATTTAACATTATATTTTTTCTCTTTGCTTTCACATTTTATTTTGTGAGCCCTGTCTTGTTTGCGATAATATGTTCTTTTGATTTTCGAATTTATGCACGAACTCTTGGCTGGGAAAGCAAATTTGAATGGAGACCAAGAGATGCATCTATAATAAAGTACACACAAGAAGAAACCGCTTGTAAGACTTTACTCAGCTAGAACTCTTGCGACTACAAAATGATGTGGCTTAAAATTTATTACTGACACTAGACGCTGACCTGAGTCTGCTAACTGCCACAGGGAGCCCAAATAATAAATACAAACACCGAATCAATTATCAGTTCATAGTAAAATGATTTACAGTTCAAAGTTCATTCACTCCATGTTCAGAGATTGAGCTTGTAACACCCAGAACGTCGCAGGAATGCACATTCCTAATTGCGTGCTTGTTTAATTTTTTGGTTGGGCAGTATGCTTAAGACTGGTTCTTGGTTGTCTGGTAGAGTTTGAGCTGGTCTCTCTGGTTCTAGGTTGTTTGGTAGATTTAAAATGGTCTTCCTGATTTCTGGGGTGTCCTAGGCTGACCTTGGGAGCCAACTGTTTAACGGTCCATGAAAAGAAAGCAGTGGGACGACCTTGTAGCAATAACTTCATCTGAAGCATCTGTCTCTAACTGTACCTCGAAGGGGATATCCTCATCTGTAGCTGTAATTACTGCTTCTTCTGTTGTCTTCTTTGTGCTTTGAAAGACTTATGTTGCCGATTGACTTAGTGGAAACAACTTTCAGGAAGTTATGGGCTTGATACAATCAGAATAGAAAGGTGTCCATTTTGAATAGTTTGGAAACAGTCCTAAACATCTGTTTAAGACTTAGGATCATGAGATAGAGGAAGCTCATGTAGTGGTTGAACGCAATCAGGGTCACTTAGAGCGAGGGTGTTTGCTATTTCCACTAAAGAATCATAACTGCTCTTCTGATTTCAAAGCAGCTAACACGCTGTGGTCTGATTGATCAATAGCCGATGGATTAGAAGCAACTGAAGAAGATGTGGAAGGGACTGCTGTGTTGAAAGGAGGTTGGTGCACCGCGTGCAATTCAGAACTTCGCATGGCTGACTCTAACGCAGGAGCTTGATCAAACATTGATTTTAAATCGAGTGTTTTGTTTTCCAGTAGCCTCTGTTGAATCAAAGTGGATCGAAGACCAATTACAAACGCATCTTGGATGCAACGGATTTATAATTGCACTCCTTACTATGGTGGGTTTTCAAAGCCCACAAAAAGTCATCAAGAGTTTCTTGAGGATGCTGACACTTAAAGGCTAATTTGTGAGGAGCATAGATTTTGTTCGTGGGTTTTCCGAACAGATTTTGTAATGTTTCCATTGTTTGTTCGTATGTTGTTGCATCCTCGATATACTGGAAAATTTTGGAGGATACAAAGTTGGTCAAAGCACAAAACTCGTCGAGGTTTTCTTAATATAACGCCGATATAAAGTAAGCACTCGAAAGTCCATCTGAAATTAATCCATTCTTTCCTCACTAAAACACTGTCAGGTTTGTCTGTCTACGCTCAGGTCGTGCAACTTTTTTCCATATAGCTTTTTTTTTAATTCTTGCTGAATACGTTAGCTGAACACGTTGTAATACAGTACACAAGAAGAGGCCGGTTGTAACGCTTTATTCAGCTAGAACTCTTATGACTAAGTACTACAAAATGGCGCGGCTTGACATTTTTTACATTAGACGCTGACCTGAGCCTGCTATCTGCTTTGCTAACATAAGATAGCTTAATACAGCGGAGCATCAACTTCTGGAATGGAAAAATATTACTTATGATTATAATGACGTGGCTAAATAGCAAATATTCGCACTGTAAAACATGTACGAGATACTCCTCGCACTCTTACATACAAACAAAATGGCAGGTTAACGTGTACCGTTTAGGATAGATTATGCGACAAGACGAGAGTTACATTACGTTAGCAGTTTTGACTACTCAGACAGATCAATATTGCTCCATTGTAAGCCAAAAGATCAGGTCAAGGGTTTGTTAGTTTGTGAAGATTAATTATTATTTTTTTCGATAAGTTCTGTAGCTAGCTAAAACTAAATCCTTTACGAGCCAAGTGGCCCATGGATCTGGCGCTTGTCTCCGGTTTCTGTAGTGTTAAGTAAATGAGAGTCTTTGACTCCCCCTGGACGAGACACTAATCCATCGCAGGTTAGCTCCCAGCAAACGGTGGTACTCATTTACCTACCCTGGAAGGATAGAAAGCTGAGTTAGCTTAGGCGGAAAAGAAGATCGCACAAATATTTAAATCTCGGCAAAGCCGGAGATTGGACCAGGAACCTCGTTACTAGAAGGCAGAGATCTTACCAACTGCACGTAACCACGCCTGCACATAAGTTCTATAGCCCTGAACATACTTGTCCTGTCAGAAGCCCAGTTTAGTTTTTCAGAATCTTGTTTAGAAATGGCAATGTAAATTATTATGTGTAGGAACTGACTCCCAGATCCCAAGTTTTTAGTATTTTCATGTTCGTCCTTGGAGCATCATAGGTATAAACAAGATTCAGAGGAAGTCTGGAAACATTCTTTCCCAAAAAAACTTTAAATATTAGGCTTTTTAAATTGCCTCATCCAGGGTTGTCAAAAAGATTTAGAGTAGCCGGAGGTGCTAAAAAAGTAGGAGGAGGACCCACAAAACACAAAACACATTTTACCCCGATCGTTGCCTTGATCATTCTTATCTTGTTTTTCATAGAACGTCCTCTTTTTAACCAAATTAAAATCTAGCAAAGTCCTGGTTCGCTTTCTTCTCTACATGCATGAATTTGCGTCATATATATAGTATATACTTGCGCATATTTCGCAAGTATATACTAAATATCACTGTAATCTTCAATATTGGATCTGACATGAAAAGTCCCCTATATTCTCATTCTTGACACTCAAATTTCATCCATTTTATTCCTCCCAGTTTCAAATTCGTTTTAATGTCTTTTAATTCTTTCAGTGTCGTTCAGCTTCATTGCTAAAAATTGAGCTACAAGCATATTGTTTTGACAACCCAGAGTCTCATCATGCATTTTGAGATTACAGTAATTGTCTCTTTGGTTTATAAACGTTTCGTTTAGTATTAGATAATGTTTAAAATCTTGCAAATTGAGTTTAACGATTTAAACTCCGTTTACTGTTGATTTTTTTCCTGCAGCAAGCGTTCACCATGGATTTGATTTAAACCAGAATAAATCATTAAATGCCTCCAGTGGTGTAAAGTATGGTTAGTACGTAATTTAATTATTCTATTTGTTTAGTAGTTTCTTTGAAGCTAAATTTTTCAAAAAGCCTATTTGTCCCTACAACCATTATTTCATGTCTTGCTGTGTTAAATGAATGAGCTCTTTAACACCCCCATGGCGATACAATAATCCATGGCAAGCTACATAATCCTGGACAAAACACTTGGAACAGTTGATCCTTTTCGTCACGCTTTACGCAAAGTTTTAACTATTAACAAAATGTAAGGCTCCCACAGTAATGCATCTACAATAATTAATTCTTCCCTCCCCTCCCCTCTACAATGTTGAAATAACAATTAGTCTATCTATTGATTTCAACCATTTGCAGCATTGAATGGGGGAGATGGAACATAGTTGTACTATTTAAACCACAGTTAATGAAGTGTCCCAAACATTTTGTCCAGTGTTGTAGCTCACATTAGAAGTTGGTGTGCATTGTACTGATTTTTTAAGGATGGAAAGATTAGTTTGCAAATATGGTTGCATGATCTCAACCCGTTTTTGTGGTCACTCCCGTCTTATAAGACGGAGTGTACCACTATGTTATCGGGTCTGTAAGCAAGCAAGAGTGCAAGCAAGAGTGTAACACGACCCATAATGCGTTTCGGCAAATTCAATATGGCTGACGTCACGTTCGATGGCTTCCGACTCTTCACGGAAAAAAAAGGAGGCGGCAGCAAAAAAGGAAGCGGGCAGGGACGAGAAACATCTAATTTTCTTTTTACTTGGTCTAAGAAATGGCAATAGTTGTGAAAATTGGAGTGACCACATGTGCTCTTTGAGCGCCTTTTATTAGAACCAGTTGCAGAAAGTTAGAACAAAGACTGCACCCACTCCTCGGATATTTTATAACCCTGAGTGTTGGTCCAGCTGGAAATCAAACCGAGCCTCCCAAGCGTTAGACTAGGCTAACCAGAGGGTGTTATTTACATTTGTTTATTTTGTTCGTAGTTTCAAACTTATTCTCATACTATTAGGGTAGCAAAAAAATTGAACTAGTTTAAATACATTTCAACCAAAGTCGAGCCATAACATGTACATGTATAAATTTATTTTACACTTTTCCCGAAATAACGATTGCTTTGGGTATTTTCCGTAACAGTTTTGTGTCCAGTTGGGCCGCATTCATCTTCCACTTCAAAAAGTAAAATTGGATTTAAGGGTGACACAACAGGTTTTCATCGTATCTGGATGCAGCAGAAAAGTGTTCCGTTTTTCCTGGTGGTTATTCTGTTACCACTCTGTTGCATTAAATCTCCGACTTTTTTTACCAAGTTCAATGCACTAGGTGAGTAGTGATTTTGTTTGGACGTGGCTATGAACCAAGATAGATTCACAACTGTATCTACATTTAGAGTGAATGATCCATGCACACTTGTCATCATCATCATTATCCAATTTTGATCCGGGTTTATCCCCGTAAATGGGGCTGGCCGGATTTACCCCACTCTAACAGCAATCTCTCCAACTCCCACTCCCACTCTCGCTCAATTCAAGGCATCCTCCTCCAAACCAACACTCTTGCTCTCCTTCTCCACTTGCATCTTCCACGTATTCTTTGGTCGTCCTCGCTTCCTCTTGCCCTTCACTTCAAACTCCAACGCTTTTCTCAAAACATGCCCATCATCCCT
>JAOBBB020309497.1:0-10630 GCA_025331005.2 Zoanthus gigantus | reverse complement strand
TTGCGGAACTTTGATCTGAAATCCTGGGTGAAATGCATAATGACCTTGATCTTTGAGATAATATAGCGTGATGGCAACTTTTTTCTCAACAGTCAAAACGTGTGGCCGAAAACTTCGTGGATCTGTGGAAAGAAACGGTCGAACTTTCTCAACGAGATCCATAAAATTTTCTCAACTCATTCTAAAGTTTAATGAGCCACTTTAGAAACGAGTGTTAGCCTGGGTCGAATTTTTTTTGCAAAGGCTTCTGGGATCTTTACAGGGGACACGATCGTATAAACAAATTCAATTGAGAGACAGAGCATGGAGGAAAGACAACTTGGAGAGGAAATTAGAGTAACAGAAAACGATATACCAAGAGCAAAACTTGCAAAAAGTATTGAGGACTGCAACTGTGCACAATTAAGACGTTGGCTGTTGTGTCGAGGAGCAAAGACAACCGGCAAACGAGCAGATTTGAAGCGAAGGTAACTAGCGTTGTGCAATATTTTTCGGTCAGTAATGTCTCAAAGTTTTTTTTATTGGAAAACTATTTACAGGTTATGATTTTTTTTCAACAGAGTCAAAGATTACATCAAAAATGGATTAGACAAGAAATACTTGAGAGACCCCGATGGTGGTATAAATTTACTCCGGAAAAAAGCCCAGGCTGGTGCTTTAAGCGCGTTGGAGCCAGATCAAATCGATGCCTTCCCCAAGGAAGGATATTCTGTTGATTTGTCGAAAGCACCGAAAATATCATTTGGAACTGTGTGGCGGTTTATGACTGAAACCGTGGCATTCAAAAAGCAGGTTGCCACAGCCAAACCTCTGGTGAAAGGATATAATTTTTTCAAGTCAAAACATGTGCTTGGTATACCTACAAAAGCAATAGCAAATAAATAAATCAAAATCAAATATTGCTTTATGTTGGGAATTTTCTTTTTTGAAAAACACAATAGTTTTCAGTCTCTTATCGTGACCTGTTTTGCAACCAATTTTTTTTCTTAACAATTTCATTTCGCCCTCAGATTGTTCTTAATTTCAGTGTTCTTATTTTTCAGGCATTTTGAGCCTTACTGTTCTTATTAAGTTCGTACTAAATAAAAAGAGCGTATGAAAAGATAAAATTTGATTATCTAGGTTAGCAACCCTTATACACTCGTATATAATTATGTAATTCGTATGTTACTTGTATGTCAGTCGTATGTCTTGTAGTATGTAACTCGTATGTACTTTTAGTCACAATCTTTATTTTTATTTTAACTTTTTATACAACAAAATTGGGAGAAACATGTAATCGTTTTATAAATCTGACGCATCACAGAATATTGTAATGCTATATTTCGACATTTTTCACCTAAGAAACTACAAAGGTAACAAATCAACATCCTTGCAATTGAATATTGTAATTTTTCCTGCGTGAAAATTATTCTTATTCTAATGCGCGTAGTATCTTTTGATTTTGAGAAGAAAACACGCAAATGTGCTGCCATTTAGCCCCAGGAAGTAAAAACAGTAAGAATAAATGCGTTTACTCTGCAGTAGTCAAAGGGTTAAGTAAATATATTTTACAATCGACCTTTTGTTTTTACATGCGTTTCGCAAGCGCCACTAATCTGGCACTAATCGTGATTAAAGATCTATTAGACATATACAAGAACAGTGCATGCAAAGTGGAACTGAAAAAAACTTACTTTATAACATTGCCATCCTTGGCGGGAACAATTTCGTATCGAGGTAAGATGGAATTGACAGAGAAAGATGAGACGCACATTTTCATAATTATGAAAAATACTAGTCAGAACTGAATTTTTCTTTAAACTCTTTATTAATACATTTAACACATCATTTCCTTCGCAGCATTTCAAAATCTCTCTGGCTATAATCATGAGTTCTAAATGAAAAATAAGCATGTTTTCTTAAACGTCTACACTCGCAAACAGTGCAGGCCAATCAGATTTTTTTCTCAAACCGTGCAGGCCAATCAGATTCTCTTCTCAAACCGTGCAGGCCAATCGGATTTTTATTTTGTTGTCTCTCTCATTTCTGCTCTTGGAAAGGCGGGCAGGCACCGAAAACAAGCAGTGATACAAATTTTGCGCACCAGTTATCCGATCAAGAACACTGGAAACATGACAAATGGATCTAAATTTGTAGTAGTCATCCAGGCTCAAAAGGCAAAGTTTGTGAAGAAACAATGAACGACAAACTGTTGTCGTTCGAACAACTCAGGGTCACTACGAAACGCTAATAAAAATACAATTCTTAAGCAAAATTTTACCCCGGTTCCAGCATGATTTGCTAGGATCTAGGTCCGCCCCTGTGCCCGAAACGAATTGAAAAACAGAAACTTGTTAACCAAAAACGCATCTGGTTTAATTCTCCAATGAAATTTTGCGTTGTATATACGCTGTTATTATAAAGTAACGAAACGTTGCGCTGTTTAGCAGACGTACTTTACATCTGTGTTTAGTTCGTCTGCGTCTATAAAATGGGGCGGCGACAAACAGCAAATTTTCATAGAAGAATCTCTGAAACAAGTTATCCATCTACACTGATTAGCGTTTTATAAAAATTTGGAAGTAGTTTAATATTTGGATTTAATATTTGATTAGATATTCAAGAATGAACATTTTGAAAATTCTAAAATTTCAAAAAGAATTTTTATCGAACTTATTGAGTTATGTAAAAATAAGAAGCAATAAAATTAACTCTTCAGAGTTAACAGGGCTTCTAGCCTTTTTTCAAAAACATAAAACATTAAAAATAGACCTTTGAGCTGCGTTTTGCATTATTCACTACTCGCCAGGGATTTTTATCTTAAAGCATATCAAAAATCTCTGTAGGCCCGGCTCTATTGGTCACTGAATAAGTTTGCTACTCTACTCGGCTTAAGGCCGTGTTACAAGAGACAATTTTTTCTTAAACTTGCTTTGCAATGGCATTGTATTGCAAGTTGTACGCATGTTGAAGGGCCTTTAAGGTTAAAAATTGTATGATTGCGCTGAAAGTTGTGTAAAATGTTGAGCGTTAGCCCTTTTTCAGAGACACTCAACTCTGTGAACTTGCCCTGGCAAAGGTCTAACGCTGTGAAACATCAGGGCTGCCCTTTCTTGTACGGCGATGATTGTGACTACAGTTTAAGTATATATCGCTGAAACTTACTCGCCAACAAACCTCAAGACATATATAGTTTTGAATTGAATACAGCGAGTACAGCACTAGTTTAATTGTGGAAAGTGCATGAAGTTCCGAAATTTTGTTGACGAATTAGCCAGCAATAAGCGCGTGGTAAAACGCTTATACGGATTATGAACAAGAAGAACTATACTGTCTAAAATCTAAATCATAAATTGTATACATAATAGAGGAAACATAAAAGATGTCACTTTTTTTCAAAGTTTAGTGAAAAACCGCTCTTAGCAACTGAAAAGAATAGAAAGACTATTTCACCTTACATAGTTAATTTATCTTTTTTAGGTTATTTGCTTCTTGTTCTAAAAAACACACGCAAAGCAATCGAAATGAATAGGAAAACCTTCAATGAAAAACCGGTGCATGTAGATTAAAATAAAATCAAGAGTTATAAATCTTTTTGCCAAATTTCCTACATAAATGTAAAATCTAATTGGAGTTTTCAGAAAAGGATTAAAATCTCAAACGTAAACGAGCGTTATAATTACACGCTTCTCTAATTAAAAAAATATCTTAAAACTGAATTGAGAAATTTTTAAGTTTTGTTTATGGAGAAAGTCAGCGGCTTCTGTTTACAGCGAATAAAAGAATTTCACAGTTGGAATCTTTGTAAACATAATATACAAATATATAACAAGTGTTGTGATTGGCACTGTTTAGAAAACTCTGTGTTCTAACAGTTATTTTGTTTTGAGTCGGTAACACAAACGGATAAGTTGAAGAACTTAATACGACTACTGGCCAAAAATAAAACAATCATTTCTCAATTAATTTAATTTTGCAAAAGATTTTAGTGAATCTCTTTAGGGCTAATTTTCAAATTTCAAAATTATAAAAACCTTTTGAATTTAAAGTTTACGAAGAGTAACCAATTAGCTCTGGTTTTTCCTTTTGCCGCCAATAAAAGAGTTGAACAGCTTGTTTGGAAGCAAAATCACTGTTGTGAAGCAGCTATAGAGCGAGTTTTCGAACTATAAACAAGACAGACCTCAAACTATTATAAACTTAACAGTGGCCAACTTCAAAGCTCTCGTCGATCTATCTTCGTCAGCTTCAACGTACTTGAGCACATAAAACTTAAACCTGGTAAGGAATCGAATGAATTTATACATTTAAGCACTAGCTGAACAACATTTTTGAACTCAACATCGCAAATTCTAAAATCAGATCTGCATTGTTTATCTGTTTGTGTCTTTTTTCAAAATGTTACTATAAACATTTCGTCATGTAAATGTTTTTACTAGTAGTTTTTGTAATTTTGATCATGATGCAACTCAATAAGGATATCCAGGCTGATATTTATTCAACATTAAGAACAATCCTCAACTGAACATCTATAACTCGAATGGCCAAAGGAAATCGAAATAACTTAATCTGAGTTATCCGAGTTTCTAGCTATTATATTTGAGGAGAAGATCAAAAACAGATTTGATTAAAGAGATTTTATATACTTGCTTTAATGCAAAGTTTTTAGCAATGTAAGAGCAAAAAAAGATAACAAAGTCTAAAGGAAACAAAACAGAAGTGTTTTAGTAAAAACCACGAGTACCTGCTCTTTGTCTAGTAAACAGTGTAATCAATCTTTAAAAAATAATGTATACTCGTGATTATTTGAAAAACTCGTCTATCGTAATCCCCTGGAGTTTAGCAGCCATATTATCAATAATGGTGGATATAGCTTCTAGCTCAATTTTAACTGATTGTTTTAATACAAACTATATGTTTCGTGCACTCACTTGCCGCTAGCACTGTATTCACGTTTGGAATTAAGATCTTTTTGGCGGGGTCGGACCTGGGTTGATGGAAATTCTAGTACTTGGCCTTAGGCGAATAAGTGAGGTATATAGGCGATGTCGCAATGACAAGCAGCTAAGAAACTCATGAATGATTTTATTACTTTCTGTGGTGTATGAAAGAGAAGCTCTTTGTCTCTCAACCTTGGAAATGCGGTGTTAGCATGTTCTTGCTTGATATATCTATCAATCATTGTTTTTAGTGAAGTATAATGAAGCTTAGTTTTCGATCATTGAGCCCTTTGCTAGATAAACAACTTGACTGTGTTGATCTGACGAAGGGCTAACAGACGAAACATCTTCTTTTTACACTTACTTAAGGCGACGTTCGAGCCCTGTAATTAGATGAATCACACGTTCGTCCAGTCTAACGTGGGCGAGGCTCGGATCCGATGTCCATTGCGCGCGACAAAACATATTGCAATTGTTGCTGGAATATATGAATTAAAATCAATTGTTTGTAATGTATATTATCTTACTGTTTTAGTATATACTAAAATTAGCGATATCGCCGCCTGGTTAGCCAAGTTGGTTAGGTGTCGGTCTATCGTGCAGGAGGCTCGGGTTCGTTTCCCGGCTAGACCAACACTCAGGGTCTTAAAATAATTGAGGAGAAGGTGCTGCGTTTGCTATAACATCTGCAAATGGTTAGAACTTCGGGTCTTCTCGGATAAAGGCGTTAATCCGTAAGTACCCAGGAACCTCTGTGTTTATGTCCATCTTACAGTGGTAAATCAAGATGGTGTCCCAAGTATAGTAGGCCCTTGCTAATAATAATTATTATCACTTTGATAGTATTAAGTAACATATCATTTCTCAAGAGTGAACCTAAAAAGTAATCTGTTTGTTTTAAATGTTTTTCTCGTCTCACGTCAAGACATGTTGACCGGGAAACTTCTCAAGTTCCCACACTGATACTAAATTGAGTTTTATAAGTATTTTGGACTTCAATAACCTTTTGTTCTGAACGTATGGGGGCAAACTATTTCTTGTGCTTTGATTTTGAAACTAACTTTTCGAATAATTTTAGGACAACCTTTATATCATGACTCAGAAAAAATACTAGTCCAAAAAGATAGGAAAAGGAAAGATATTTTCACGCAAAACTCAGTAACAGACACTTTAGAATAAATACTTGTAAAAGTGTTACCAGGCACTCTTATCTCAGAACGCTCTTTGTTGAACCATCCCCTACTGCATGGTTTAGGAACTGGAGAAAATAGATTTATATATCTACCGCCCACAACACATGTAGAACTGTTCGATATTTTTCACTGTTTTCGCATTAAAGCAAATATGAAAATTATATACGAAAAGAAACAAAATCAAATCATAAGTTTTTACTAGATATGAAAACTTAAAGTTACGGCTTTTTTTTACTGTAAATCAAGTTTGCTTCTGCGTGTAAGCGCTTTTCAATGTCAACACCGTCTGCTTTTGTCTGAAAATTATTTATATAGATTATGTTACTTAAAAAGAGTTTAAAAGATCTTATAGGCTTGACTTACCAGGAGGCAATGTTCAATAAGAAAATAAGAGATGCAGAAAGTTAGTGGGAATATAATTAGAAATTTGACATTCAGAAAAAGAAGAAATTAGGCTTTAAAAACTGTATGTGTCATACTGAAGGGTTGTTGCGAGCACTGTATTAAAGATTCTGGTACCACTGCATGGCACTGATTGCTGCCTTACGAGTCTCATCCATCATCTCCAACAATTGCAATCTTCACAACTTGCCTGCGCATCGATCCGCCACCATAATTAATCTTTTTATTCAACATTATTAAAAAAAATAATAATCAACAAGCAATATTGGGCGGATTCAGTTTCAGCCTCAAGTTCTATAAAAAAAGGATTTATAGCAAATAGTCTAGTTTAAGAGCTTGGAATTTAGAACGGCTCTTAACTTTAAAACCTTTAAACTGTGCAATGCAACTTTTACATTCGGTTAATAAAAAATGGCAAATTTCTTGTACACCAGCACACGCTAAAACGAAATTGTTTGACATCATATTCAGAATGAACGTATACTGAGCAAAAATATGAAGGGAAATCTAGGACATGCAAAAGAGATCTATTGCATCGATTCGTATATACTTGATACGTCGCTTCTGGCATCCCTAGTTCATCTTATTTCTTCATTAATTTGTTTCGTTCTTTGCCCAATTTCTTTTGTTGAATGCTGGATGCTTTTTGTTTTGATTCTCCTGAGTTTGTCCTACGAGTTCCTTTTACACGTTTTTAATGGCGATTTTAAAGCGTTGTGATACACACCGTCTCATATCAGTGGTCCTGTTACAGGTTTGTCTTGTGGTTATGGTGGTTTACCTCAGTTACAATTTATTTTTTCCAAAGTGGGACTCCTCTTTAAATAAACTTCACGTTTGTTACTTGTTATTCATTTAACCTGATAACGCTCATTCAACAATCAAAAATAGCATTTGGTTCCGATAAACTGAAAGAACTCTCAAAGTCTAAATCCAACATTCAAAGTTGAAAACTACTCTTTCCAAAATAAAACTAGAAAATGAATCCAAACTTAAACATATATAACATGAAATTATAGATTTTAATAACACTATAAATGATATTCTTTTCAGTAGGCTTTCATCGCATTTAAAGCTAAGTTGGAGTTAAGAAAGTAATAGCGTAGTGAGCTAAAAATTTGCATTTATTGTTTTTCAAAAAAAGGTGTGTTCTACAGCTAATTTGAAGTGAAACTAACCCTTTTTCATGTCTTTATATCAAACTATTTATCATACAATGATAAGAATTTTAGCGAAGAAGTTTTTTGGCTTTGATCAAATATCTTCTTTTACAGTACTTTCAAATTCTAGAAGTTTCCTCCATCTTGTTTATGGCAGCGTAATAGCTTAATAATAGCGTAATAGCTTGTTTTATTTTGTGATGTTGTTGTCATTATTTCCATTCCTTTTTTCACTGGCCGGACTCCCACTTATCTTTTTATCCAACCGTTTTTAGCAATTTTGGTTTTTCCGTTATTTACTTACATTTCACAGCACGCGCATCATATTTTATAACCGTTACATTTAAAAACTGGTGTACACCAATTTGAATTTATTCACACACCTGAAGAAGGCTAGTTTGGCTAGCCGAAATATAGTATATTTTAAAATTTTATATACGTCGTGTTGACTGTTTAATTTGATCAATATTTTAGTTTTTCTATTATCGTCAACGAGAGTTTTAGTTCCGACGTAAGTGGTTGAAATTATTGTGTGGACTGTGGCTATTCTTTTAAATTTTTAAAAATCGTTTTACGACTGGTAATAGCTACGAATTAAGTCTTTCTCATCCTAAATTCATCTAAAAAATTTAAGTTAAGGCAGATAAGGATGAATATTTAAATGATTTCGTTGAATAATTTCAATTTCTAAAACGAAAAACTATCAGGTATTTTGGCTCAGGTAATAATTTCGGTTGCAAATTACCCGTCCTTATTAAATTTGGTTTTGACGTCATTCACCCTTTCAGGACGCGGCAACAAACCGAGAAGCAAGACGGAGGAAAATTCTCGAATTTCAAAGTACTATGAAAAAAAAAATTTGACCAAAATCAAAAACGTTTTACAGAAGAGCTTTAACTTGTATAACAAACAGGTTAATACAAAAACACGAAAAGGGGTTAGTTGCAATTTAAAGAACAAGTGGTCGCGTTATTTTGGCGTTCAGTGTTTAAACTTTAATCGTTAGCTAACTTACTTTTGGTTGATTTTGAATTATTTTATAAAACGTTGTTTTTGCGCCCTTTTCCTTGATGATATCATATAAACACCATATCAAGTTTAAAAAGTGAACAAAATTAATTACATTATGTTGCAACCCAATCAGACATAACCATAATTAACTTTACGATTTCTTTAAACTTCAGCTCAGTATGATCTTGCATTTCCATATCGAATAATTAAAGTTCTGATTCTCTAGCTAGAAACAAAAGATAAACTGAATACTGCTAAAAATAAACTGTGCGTATTCTTAAATCCCCAGCATTGTTCGTCCGAGATATTTTAGAAACAATAGCCTTAAACTTGAAATAAAAAATTTTACCTTTATTTTGGATTAAAAAAATATTGAAAAAAAGTGTTGTGCTTCGAAACTTACATCTTAGACGTCATAATTGCCATTACAATGCCTTGTAAATTGTAAAAAGTTATCGAGAGTTTTTAGGTGTGTTATAAATAATGAAGTAAAGAAGAACGCGCTAATTATATAGTCAGAGCTGATGAAAAGGCAAAATGTTTTCATTTTGGGTACTGCACGAGATCATATAGATGTTTTGTATTCTGGCTAATGTCTACACTGATGCATTTAAATATTCTCCTGCAGTGTTGGTAACAAACTACGTGCAATGGTAATTTCATAAGAACAATATCTCATATTATCTGAAAACGAAAAAACAACTAAAGGCGAAAACAAATGTGGATTAATAACTAAATAAGAATCGACAGTAAAAGCGTATATATGATTGTTGGATGTGGCACAAATGATAAACATTGAGTATAGATAGCAAATGCTTGCTAGTATAGCTAATTTGACGCCTCTAAGGCGAAACTTCTATAACGGAAATTATCCCTTAAATCTACTATGAATATATATTTAAGCCCGAATGTTAGCGGCAATTTAATTAAACGCTCGCCATTTTGAAGAACAATCATTATACGGACCCGCTTTGAGGATTAAATCTTAGCGAAAATTGTAATTAAAAACATATTTTTAGCACCAAACTGAGAATAGTTCAGTGTTCTTAAAAAGACTAAAGTATTTCGTGTCAAGCTGCTTTAGTTCTATTAAATCACATATAATCCTTAGTGATAAGACCGTTAACGGCAACAACATATTAACTGCATGCATGGTTTTTGTTCATTTAATATTTCCATGTCATTCGGACCTCTGGCTTTACAGCATCTGTAAAAGAGCCTCTGCAAGGAAGAATTTCTACCGGTTCTTTTTAGTCTGAAAAATATTGCCCACGGAAATTATCTAATTCTGAATGGGTTTCGGAAATTATCTTTTCTTTAAAGTCTGTATTACTGCGTTCAACGTTTGACAAGAAACAAATAGCATTGTAAAGTTTATAGATTTTAGACTGAAAGGCGTGCCAAACTCAAAGAAAATAACTTTGTTTTGTATTCACTTATTGGTCGGATCAGTGAGGAAGAACGGTGTCTTAAAATGACTTAGCTTTCTATGTATTTTGTTGCCTTGTAAAGCATTCTCTTACATACAGTGTAATCGGATTTTGATGATTTATCTTTTTTTTAGTTTTATTTTATATTTAATTTACTTTATCCAAACGTACAAGTACAACTTTGAACGGTGGAATATTCACTAATAAACATTGTTCATTTATTATGCTTTCTTGTTTGAAAAACTCGGATTTCCCTTAGAAAACTCTTATATGGTCAAAATGAACTTATTTTGGAATTTTTAGGTTAAACAGATTTTAAACAACCCAAATTCTAAACACATTTTGATGACTGCGAGCTGAAGTGAATCTTGGCCTCGGTTGCGAGGCGTCAGAATTATAAACTTGTCTGCTCAGCTAGAAGTATAAGGTAAGGTTACAATAGGCTGGTTGTTGCAGCCAATCACAGAGCAGGGTATCAGTCTTGTGACCAGATAACGTCATTGGCGACATCT
>JAOBBB020309403.1:0-10630 GCA_025331005.2 Zoanthus gigantus | reverse complement strand
AGCAAAACGGGGCTCATTACTATTTTGATCCGCCATCTTTTCTCTACTAGTAGGCTATCACAAATAGACCTCTAGTACAGTAGCCAATCAGAATGCAGGATGCGTGTTATACCGTTAGTATAACACGCATCATGGGCTATTGACTCTTAGTCCATTCGTCCTCGAGGTCTAATTGTTAAGTGGTAAAGTTAATACGACACATTTGTCACGACCAATGACTCAAATCAAAATATTATTTGAAAATTTTGATGAAATGGCAGATACCGTAAAATAAAGTAAAAAGGTGTTTTGGGGATTGATTAGGAATGAAGGCTTTAGTATCTAACTCACTTTTGGTCCTTGCACTCCATCTTTACCCGCGAGACCTGTTATACCCCGTTCTCCCTGCAGGAAAGAAAAATAACTAAGATTATTAGTATGCAAAAGATTATGTTATTTGAGAACACACATACTTGTTTCTCTTGTTTTAAAGAAACCTTATAAACTACAAAAAGAACTGAACTGAAACCAATTAATTACGTGCCTTAGGTCCAGTGGGGCCCAAATCTCCTTTAAGCCCGGTCCTCCCAACAGGACCAATTGATCCAGGTTCTCCCCTAGGTCCTGGTTCACCATCCTTCCCAGGATTTCCTGATTCACCTTTCTGTCCTTTTTGACCGGTTAAGCCTGGGAACCCTGGCTTCCCTTCATCACCCTTTGGACCTGGAAATCCAACGTCTCCCCGGAATCCTTTTGGTCCTGTATTTTTAATAAGTGAGTTTTGGTGTTACTGTGACAACAAGAACGCGAAATTAAATCTGACCAACAGCAATGATAACAAAAACGACGACGAAAGCAACACTATAGCTACCGGAACTTTAAGAAACAAAATTAAAACATTTTCTCACCGGGAATTGCTTTTGCTGGCTCGCCTTTTGTTCCTTTTGGTCCCCGATCTCCTTTAGTTCCAGGAAATCCTATCAGACCGTTGGCTCCTGGTGGACCGGGAGCACCTCTATTTCCCTTAGGTCCTGGAAGTGATTCTCCTTTCTTGCCAGAAGATCCCTTTTCTCCCGGGACTCCTGGGGAACCTTTTATCCGGTACACGATTTCAGTAATATTAATTGTTTGGCCGGGAGGGCCTTGTGGTCCCATCTCTCCTTTTTCTCCACGCTGCCCTTTTTCTCCTTCGTCACCTTTTTCGCCCTGGTGTAAGAGCCAATATCAAAATACTGGATGTTAAGGGAAAAGAGCGAGTATTAAGTTAGATATGGAATATTAAAACTATTGTTTTCATACTTCTATTTATATTTCCGCCATAAAACAAGCAAAGGCAAAAGGTGCTGATTTAGTCTAGCTGTATATAGCATTACAAGCCGAGCTGTAACTCAGATACGAGTTTGTGCTTCTTTAGAGCAGAGTTTATCGATAACGCTAAACCAGTAGTTTCTGCAACGTTTCTAGAGTGAGGAATTTAGTCCTTCAGAAATTCAAATTCTATTTTAAAAGGTGGCACCTACCAATATTTGTCTCCCTGGGATAAGTGCAGATAAATTATCTTTTAGTGTTTCATTTGTTTTCTCTTTGTTCATTCAACAAATTGTTTTGTTATGTAGCTAGTGCGTTTTGGACTCGAATGGGCTCTCTCATTGGCTAAATCGAGGTCACGTGGAGGAGTTCAAATCAAATGTTTCCCGGCTGGTCAACATCTCGAAAAATGTTGACCAAGCGGTGAACCCTGCTGTCGTGCGTCACGTTTAGAGGAGGAAAACTTAATAACTGTGGTTTATTTTGTTTATGCTATATAACGAAACACTTGATCACATTATTTTCGTTTCCTTCGAATCTCGATGTTTCCTTCGATTTCGTCTCGGGAAGCATCGCGATTCTCGGGAAACAAAACAGATGTTTCCATCGTAGGCAATCATTAAGAGTATATCGCCGACGTCACGATGCGCAACAACATTCTCGCTTTGGCTGAATACCAGTCTCGGTTTTCCCAAAACCTTTTGCTTCCAGAACTACACTGGTTGACAACCAGTTTAATTTCTAACAGGTTTGTAAAGCATATATGCTCCCTACACGCTTGCTTTATGATAAAATCTTGAAAACTCGGCACCCATTACGTAAACTTGTGGAACCTTTAAAGAAACAATGTACCCAAGCATTGGATTTTCATAATTGCAGACAAACAGAAAAAGTTTCCAAAATTAAAAATTATTCATGTCTCCCCACTAGCTTTCCTCAAAGGAAACTTCCATATTTATTATGCTATTGGTTTATGATAATGTTTGAGTTATTTGCACAATTATTTTTATATTACTTATATACCATATTCAAATGATTATTTGTTATTTAATGTAATTCGACATCAGCGACGGGCTGTCGCCTATTGCAGTGTTCAAGATATCTGAAACTGAGGTGAAGAAGACACAAGTCTTAAAGATAACCTGGCGTTTTGTTCGTGAATGAAAATCAACGCCAGTCAAGGCCCGGTTCCTCAAAACTCCGAATATCTTTATTGAAAAATACTAAAATTAAAGGTTAATTTTTTTAAAAGTAATGCTTTGTGATGCTTACAGAATACTGTTTAATTTTACCAATAAAAGAGACATGCTAGCTCCGAAACAAGATATGGAAGGTAATTAAAAAACGGGAACATGGATTAAAAAATTAACACTGGATTATGAGGAGCCGAGCCCGGAATCTTATCTTACCTTTCCACCTTTCGGACCCAGTCCTCCTGGTTGGCCGGCTAAACCCTGAAAGAGGAGAAAATAATTTCTTTTTTATTGAAACCAACCAGAAAAACAATTCTATAATGTCTTACTTTATTTCTAACCTCAACAGAAATTCTTGACTATGATTTCGAGTTTTTTATAAGAAACATAAAATAAAGACAGTGTCACTGCAGGAAACATCAAGCAAGACTTTTGGTTTTTTTTTGAATATTAATGAATATATAGAGGATACTACACGGTGGCGCGAATATAAATCTTTTTTCCACGAGAAGATAAACTTCATATGTTCAAGCAAACGTGTAATTTTGTTTTTATTACATAGATAAGAATGTTTTAAAAATACAAAAAAAATACTAGACAAAAATGATCTCCAAAAGTGGGAAAAACAAAGGAATGACGTCAGCGATATCTTCACTAGTGAGAATAAGAAAAATGTGTCACTCGCATCCCGGATGTAGTTTTATGTGGAATCTACGAGAGGAGTATTTTACAGTAAAACTCTTATATCTATGTAATAATTAAATATACTTACTGCTACTTTGTGATTAATTTATTTCAACAAAAGCTATGAACTGTAAAAAGTGTTTGAACGAATAATAACAATAATAATAAAATGATAATAATGATAATTACTTAATGTAGGAATTAAATCATTTCTAGCTGACCAAAGGCCTACTAATAGAGTACCGAAGTTATGTCGTTACAAAAATTGGATTTGTGAAATCACTAATATAATTTGGTTGAAACATTCAAAAAGAACAAGATGAAAAATGCCTCTATACCGAAATTTAGCTTTTTCCCACCAATCAGTGATGACTTATTGCCACGGTTATGCTCTGATGATTCCATACAAACCCTTGGCTTGGTTCCTAACTTTAAGAATCAAGCCATTTTTGAAGGATTTGTATGGGGTCATTAGAACATAATTGTAGTAATATCTTGCCAACAGTTTGCGCCAACATTCTGATTTTTAGAAAGGATGCATTTTTTAGTCTTGATTGCTCGGATGATTTCAACCAATCCCATAAGATCACAAATTTTAATTTTTGTGACGTTATACTTCGCCACTCTATTGGGACACTATCTTTTTCCGTCTTAGGTGGAAGGAGATCTTTCTCATGACGGAAAACATAAACAAATAAGTATTTGAGAGCATACGGTTTAACGTCCTTTTCCGAGAAGACACGAAATTATTTGTAGATATTAGAGCAAAGGTAGCACCTTCATTGTGAGTGTTGGTCCAGCCGGGAGTAGAACAAAAGGCTCCCGCATGTCGATGGCATCTTCCAACTAGGCATCCAGGCAGTCTTTTATCAAAATACCTGTTAATTTACAAGTGAAAACATATATTTTGACACTTTACCAACCTTTTCTCCCGGATTTCCTTTTTCTCCAGCTTTTCCTGGAAGTCCTGGAGGGCCGATTGTATTTATACCCTGAAATTAAAAGCTCGAATAAGTAAAGATTTAGTAAAACATTTGACAATAAAAATCTGCGATAAAATATTATAAAACATGGCACGACGTTTCGGTGTTTCCAGAACGTCATTATCAAGTGAAAATAAAATAATAAAATAGAATATATATAGTGAAGACATGAATAAATTAAAAAGGCATTAAAAGTTAAACAAAGAGTTTGGCCCTAATGGATCACTCTGGGCGTTTCAATTAGGTGTTATTTTTGTGTATAACATTTCATAAACGAGACAATCCCATTTCGTACTACATTTTTTAAGCATTCTAAACTGGCTCTCATTGAGTAAGTGAATGTTCCCGTGGGCATCTCTCAGATGGAAATTAAAAGCACAAAGTAAAATATAAACAAATCGTAACACAAAACGTTAAAGAAACACTGTTCTTAAGAATCGTTAAAAACAGCTAACCATCGAGGAAAAATTAAATATTTAAAATACACTGTACCAAGAACTAAGAATAGAGAAATATAGAATAAAATGACACGCAAAACAGTATTATTGTATTTTTGAATACATAAAATTATCTGCTTTTAACTCAATACAGATAGGAGACAGATGACGGTTCCATGAGTCATTCACTAGGATCTTAAACGGAGGATTGACAACAAGGCTTACTTTGCTTAATTCTCCTGGAATCCCAGGTGGACCCGGAAGGCCAACCAAACCTCTTTCACCCTGAAAAAATCACTGTATTTCAATTTGATACTCCAGCAACAAAGCTGAACAACCCACCTACTTTGAGTGTATCTTTCATATGTATGCAGCTGTGCATAGATATTAATGCGTTGTTCAGTTTAGTTAGTATAAGATCATTATCAAATGCCACTAAGTTTTACAAGCAACTTAATAATGATCTTACTAACGAAATTCAACAACGCATTAATGTCTATGTACTACTTATGCTCACTTCTGATTACAGCATTGACGAAAAATTACAACGTTTTCTTGTACAGTCTCAAGCTAAACCTGGTCGTTTTTATATTTTCCCCAAACTTTATAAAGCTGGTAACCCTGGGAGTCCTAGAGTATCTTCTAACGGCCATTCCACCGAACACATTTTTGAGTTTGTTTATTTTTTTCTCAAACCTCTGATTACCAAACTTCCTTCGCATATTATCACGGTACTGCTATGGGTACGAAATGGCTCCTTCCTTCGTTAACCTTTTTCTGGGTCATTTTGAATCAAATGCTCTTTTAAACTCCCACATGCACACACGTGGTGACGATGTATCGATGACATTTTCATGATATGGACTGCAGGTCTTGAAAATCTTAATACCTTTGTTACTTATCTTAACAATTTAAACCCCACAATTAGCTTTACTAGTAACCACTCTTAAACTTACGTACCTTTCCTCGATGTCATGGTTTCCATAAAAGATGATCTTATCGAAACTGATCTTTACACTAAACCTACTGATAAACACCAATATCTTTTTCGCTCTTCTTGCCACCCTAATCATACTAAAAAAGGCATACCTTTTGGTTTAGCTCTTAGATTTCGCCGCATCTGTTCTACGGATATTTTCCATCTACGTGCTAATGAATTAACATTTTTCTTAGCTAAACGTGGCTATAAACGTACATTCATCGAAGAACAAATAGCTAGGGCGACATCCATATCACGCTCTGATGCATATAATGGCAAAAAAACATCTAATCGTACACATTTTACTTTAACCTACAATCCTTCTCTTCTCAGCATTTCTTCTATTATTTATAAACATTTTAATCTCTTGCAGTCTTCAAACCGTAGTAAAAACACATTTAAAGAACCTCCTGTTGTTGCATATCGGCATGCCCTAATTTGAGTGACTTGCAAATCAAAGCTTGATTACCTCCTAACTGTTATAATAATTCTCATAATTCTACTCCGGGTTCTTTCCGTTGTGGTCGCCCCCAATGTCTCACTTGCCTTACATTTTAGATGGACTCAAAAAATATACTTTCTTTTCTACTGCTGAAATAGGTTCAATTAAATCGCATCTTGATTGCGATACTAATAATCTTATTTATATGATTCAATGTAATCAGTGCCATCTACAGTATAATGGAGAAACTAAATGCTTCCTCCTCGATTTAATGAACATCGACGCACAGTAGATAACCCTAATAGTAAATCTTTTCCTATCACCGCTGCTAAACATTTTTTGCTAACCCCTAATCACTCTTCTAATGATATTCAACTAATCCCCAATGTAAAAATCCTTAGTAACAGAGATTCGGTCCGCAAGGCCTGGGAAACACATCTCATCCTCAAAGCCAATACTCTTGAACCTTATGGACTCAACATAAGAGAAGATCTGTAATTATCACATTTTCTACTTTTTGTTTTCCTTTGCTCTTATCCTTTTTTATTTTGTATAATTTACAGCTTATTTGTTATTTACACACTATATCATATTTTGTTTATTGTTTTTCTACCGTTTAAATTTTTTGACAAGCTTGACAAATCATATTTTGTTTTCCTATATATATCATTATTCACGTTTATGTAAAGATTTCCTTATAACCTGATAAAGATCGGTGTGGCGGATCGAAATATAGTTACTAAAATTTATTATCGTTGTTTGTCAACTTTTTAAATACTTAATTTATAACCAAACAAATCGACATTATTCACATGTTATTCTTTTACATTATTACCTTACACGTTACCAAAACAATCAAAATCAAAGGAATCTTGTAGCTCTGTTATTGCTGAGCAGAAAAAAAGAAGGAAAAAGTTATACGTACTTTGGGACCTGGAAATCCGTCATTTCCTGCTTTGCCAGTCTTTCCTGGAAGCCCCTGAATCAATAAACAAATTAATATTAAAAAGACATTAATATTGTCATTAGCATTTCTTTTTTCATTTCATAACTATGATTATTAAGTTTTCAACCTCGAATATTACATTTCTGGCGTTCTGATTGGTTCACTTCATCTTTGGTTATGACCTCATATGCCGTATGACCCTATATTTAAACTTTTTGTGACCGTTTTGTAAAAGG
Source organism: Zoanthus gigantus (assembly GCA_025331005.2). NCBI lineage: Eukaryota > Metazoa > Cnidaria > Anthozoa > Zoantharia > Zoanthidae > Zoanthus > Zoanthus gigantus. The sequence continues at coordinate 3,443 of JAOBBB020309403.1, read as the reverse complement.
GACGTCATTTCAATAGAATTTTGCTATATTTCTAAAGTAAACTAAATAGCCGCGAAGCGTGAACTTGGGCTCCCTGTGGTTTCAACTAGGTGAACACAGATTGAAACTGGGTGTACTTTATGCTGGAGTGGAAATAATCAGTAAATATACACTAACGTAAGTATGGGAGAGGCATTAAACTGGTTTACAATTACGACGTATTCGATATATACATACATTTAGAAAATAAGCCCGAAATAACGCACGCTCTGATTGGCTTAGTTCTGTCTTATAAAACTGAATATAAATCATGGGATAACGTCACGCAACGCAAGAAAAGTTTTTTAGAAGGATAGAAGTGAGATTATTTTCTAAAAGGAATAAAACAGCATAGCTTATGTTTCTAGACAACAATAGAAAACGCTATGACGTGTAGAACATTCGAAAATCAGAGAAAAAACACGGCTTCGCCTCGTTTTCTTTCTACACTTTTCTCATGTTCTCCTACGTTATAGCGTGTTATATTATTGTCTAGAATCGCAGGCGATGCTGTTATATTTCCTTAATATATATATATATCTTTGATGTAATTATATCTAGTTGTCTAGTTGTTTCCTTCTTGCGTCACTGTCAAATCTTTAAGAGCAGCAACTGCTTGCAGCAGAACTTTTACTTCATACAGTAATTCATACAGTACATTACTTTTGTACTGTATGAAATAACAAACATTTTAGATTGGACAAAGATGTAGGCGAACAGTTCACATTTCAAGAAGCAGATCTATGTGCGGCTGCATCCTTCTGAAAGGAGCCCTTTTGTTGCAATACTATTATATTTCAAATGAATCTTTGTGTTTGTCAGTGGCTGACTTCAGCGAGAGCATTCTGTCATCGAAAAGTGTTCATGTGCGTTGATGGATACCAGTGATTGCGGAGATGCGCCGGAAGAAGAAAACCCGAGGTTGCGCAGATGCGCGGAACTGACATTTTGGAAGATATTCGCGCTCTCTACAGGAAAGCCATGTAGCAATTGCACTGACTGAAATTCAATAATATCATTATTCCACTCACTCTTGTTAAATATGATGTGATTAAAGCCCACTCGGAGCTTCGCGTTCCCTCGACTATCTAGCACTTTGCACGCAACAAACGTTCGTTGACTAATTATTTACTAACTACACAAACTGTATAAAATCAAATAAGAAGAATCCCCTGAATACGGTATACCGTGCGTCCTGGAGGGCCCTGGGCTCCAGTATCTCCTTTATCACCTTTAATTGCTCTAAGTTCCTGCAAATTAACAGTTAATGACATCATTAGTATTTTAAAATACAGATTTAAAAACTGGCTACAATAAATAAAATGTATCTAGAATCGAAAAATGTATTCATGAAATTTATATTTTTCACCCGTAAAGAGATTTTTCCTTTAGAAAGGTTTAGACTAAACAAATACAGAAGTCTCGAAAACAGAATGCGATTGGGGTACGAAAGATAAAATAAAATAAAACATAATAAATTTAATGGATATGAATACCCAAATTTCTGTATCGTACCTCTCCAGTAGTTGTATTGATGTAAACTGCAGGCATTCCAGGGGGACCAACAGGACCCGGTAGACCAGGTCGTCCAGGAACGCCAGGTAAACCCCCCTGACCTTTTTCCCCTCGTTCACCTTTGATGGCCACTCCACGATCACCCTTAATGTACAAGGTATTACATAATAAGTCACAATTAGTACTGAGTACTCAGCAACTATTTTGGCCGATAAAGTCTACAAACTATATTGTGCAAGATTCTAGTGATCTGTTAATGAGATTATTATAAACATCTTAAATTTATTAAATATTTTGTGACTAATTTTGTGTTACAGTCTTTTAACTTAAATGTGTTATTCAAACTGCCGTTGTATCAGCAGCGAGGCCAGTAATTTTAAAACAGGAATGACAACTTTTAACCTTTTCGATTTATTTTCAAACATGTTTCGGTATTACCTAAGCCATCATCAATGTAAATGTACAATGATTGTAAGTTGGTTTAAATAGTTTATATGAGCACGTGCAAATGTATATTGCAAGGAAAAACAAAAACTATAAAGACAACGAAAGATTGACGTGCGACACTTGGTGATTTAACACGGGTTTTAGCCAATGGATGTGCATTGCTTCTTTAAGCTTATTTTGATATTCCGTTTGAGCCGTGTCCAGAATCTTGAAGCTTTCTGTGCTATTCTATTTTTACAACTAAAGAACTAAAACAGTTGAATGATTTGAAATAAGAAAATACATAGTACCTTTCGTCCGGGCGGTCCCATAAGTCCTTGCGAGCCCTGTTTAGAAATCCAAGTAACATTTTACCAATTTACAGACAACAAATTGTTTCTACGTACTAATGTTATCGTAATTTTTTTTTTCAGTCTCGGTGAACAGCGTCTTTAGAATATTCACTTCAATTTATGAGAAAAAAATACTAAATATCACTAGACATTCTGATTACATGTTGAACGACTGATTACCAATCAAGCACAAGCCTAACAATAGCTGGAGGTTACGAACATTTTACGTATCCGAATTACAAACTAATCGTTAATAGAGGTCGTTCGTTTTTTTCTCATTTTGAGGGGGGAGGGGGTTTGCAAAAACCATACATCTTGTACGCTCGTGAAAATGATAAGAAGAATGGAGGACCCCTTACGGTAGCAAAATCATTAAGGACCTAAGCAATGAGTACGGCGACACCAACGACGATAGCAAAGAACAATAGTAAATACAATAGCTGCACGTTGGAATGCATCGAACTGAGCACCTGCACGGAGTTGTCGCTAAAATTAGAACGTGAAAAGACCGTTTTTAGAGTTGTCGAGACTCCGAGGACGTGATGACAAAAATGTACTCAGTACTTGTTTAGCTTCGTGGAGAAACATTTAATAGTTTTCTGTTCACAGAGTTTAAGGCAAAGAAAATAAAACCCCAAATGACCTGCACAAAGAATCTAAAAGTAAACCAGAACTGTGGTTTTTCTGAGCCGTCGTCGTTCCCGTTCTCTTTGCTCAAGGTTACTATTATGTCTGATATCATGGCAATCTAAATTTAGTAATGTTAGCAGAGCAACTTATTACTTAAATTGTAAGAATACCGGTATTTTGCATTTAATTTTAAGCATTTTCTGATTCTTCAAAACTTCAAACCTTTTGACATAGAAAGTTTCCTCCTCCGTTGGTCGCATTGACATTTCTGGTGGCAATACAATTCGATCCCGCCTCACCCTATACATAGCAAAAATATAACATCACAATAATTATAATCTGAATTATTTTCACTCCAGACGCTTAATAATTACATATTTGCGAACTTTGCTAGCTAAATCCTTTACGAGCCAAGTGGCCCATAGAGCCGGCGCTTATCTCCGGTTTCTGTAGTGTTAAGTGGATGAGAGTCTTTGACTCCCCCTGGATGGGACACTAATC
>JAOBBB020309317.1:0-10631 GCA_025331005.2 Zoanthus gigantus | reverse complement strand
TATGATACTGAAAAGCCCCTTTAGGGGAGTTATCATTAAGGATTTATTATTATTATTATTATTATTATTATTATTATATTATTATTATTATTATTATTATTATTATTATTATTATTATTATTATATTATCAGTATCATTTTGCCAACAACGTTAAAACACCTTTCTCAGATCTATGGAAGCAGGCTCCACAAACTTTTCCAGTCAAGACATATCTTTAGGAATTCTAAAACTGTGTTATACGTAGTGATTTGCCCATCTATGTCAATAAAAAAACAAGCAAATGGATCGCAATGGAAGACGCCATATTTGCGCCCGCAATTTTAAAATCGCTTTAATGCCAAACGTCACAATGCTAAATCGCTGTATTGTTAGAATCTGTTGAGCGCGAAATCTCATCGGATTTTGTTTTCTGCAAGTTGAATGATGATAATTTAAGACAAAAGGTAAACCAAGTTTTTTTTAAAAACAAAGAATAAACTCAGTATGTTTTGATACTCTGACTTTACAACGTCACTACAAGGCGGCAATAAAACTGCAATATGGAGTCTTGGTGATTCAGCGATTCCGCCTCAGCACCAATCTTTGCATTTCGAATGTGGAAAATTACAGGACATACCTCCGGTGGCAACTGCAGCATCAGTTTCAGTGCCGGACTGCTGGTGATAAAATAGATGAAACATTCCTTTCAGAACCAAACATCTCGCTATTACCGACAACAGAGAAGAAGTATTACTCTTCTAGTTCTAGTGGATTTCTGGAAATCGTAGATTTCAGATTTAGATTTCAAATTTTGTTTCATCTTTTTTCTTAAATAGTTAAAAGATTGAGTGCGAAGACGTATTAAAAACTTTAAAATCCACTATATATACAAAATAGACAAGATTACTAAACATGTGTAAAGATGATTAAAATTACAAATAGAGCAAAGTAGCTAATACTGAGAAAGGTAGAAATGTTGGAGGTGCTGTTTGAAAACAGGTTCTGTGGGTTTAATTTCATCTTACCAATAAAGAAATATTGTTCCAGAAGTATAAGCCAAAAACGGTAGGACAGAATTCTCTTAAATCAGATCTGAATGGTTGCGATGAAATTTGTTCATTCGTTACACTACAAGTAGAGTAATTATACTGATCAAGAATATGTTATACTTCGTAGTTTTTTTTTTGCATTATCATAGAAAAATAAGCTTGTTTGTAATTTGAAAATATCTGGAAACATTTTGATTTGCTACTTGAGTCGGGGATTTTTATTTAGTAGTTCACTGGTAGCGAAAATCGCACGTTTTTTTCCCAAATAAATTTCAAGAAATATTTTGAACTTTATAGATGTCTATGTTTCTGACTTTAGTGGTGTGATAACGAAACATTTTTTAAAAACCTTTCGGCTTCCAGACTCCCATAAAGTGAAAGGCCAATATTTTTTACCGAGTTTTAAACAAGATTATAACATAAAAACTTCTGAATACTAAATACGTTTAACTGAAAATATGAGATCAAACAATCAAGAAAAATAATGCTCCTGTGATACAATGCATATATAGTTCAGTGATGGGTGTCATACCCTGCCTTAAGGTATATTTTACAAACTATATATACATGCATTTTGTGAAAATATAATACATCATTTTGAGCTTCCTCAGTCAGCGAAAACAACAGTTTTAACACTGTATGCTGAGAGATTTATTGAGATCTTTCAAAACCTGTTTTTTCAAAGTATCAAGTTTTCCTCTCTCCTCATGAAGGAGTTTTAAAGCATCAGAACAAACTTTTTTCAAACCCATTCGGCTTTATTTAGCATCAACAGTCCTCTATCCGTTTAAAGGCAACAACTTCACCAAAGTAAAATCAAATCCATAAAGTTATTCTTACCGAATAATACGCCACTGCACAGTCTAGTACCCCCTCGTGATGTGGCACTTCCGGGTCCAAGCCTGCTTGATTCACTGGTTCATGATCAGTCTTTCCCCAGTTATTTTCTCTTATAATCAAAAGACTTTTTAAAAAGTCCTTTGTACCCCTAGGAATACAAAGTTTTGCGGCAAATTCTGAGAACATTTTGAGATCTTTATAGATTTTAAGACATCCTGCTCGGTAAAAGCATAAAGTTCATCGGATATGTAGCTGAAAATGAATCACATGCATAGCACATGCGTGTTACATGGTAGTCACCGACTGATGGTAAAAAAATTCCAGGAGTTTTCAAGGGTAAAGAATTTATTTGTCCAGGACCCAGCCAAAAGTTCTCTCTCGGAAGAAACAAAACGATATCAAGTATATAATTTCTGCCACAGTAGCAGCAACTGAGTCGATATAAATTATACAAAAAGTAAAATCATGAGTCAGATGTTTCTGCGGGTTTTGATTTGTTTTTATAAAATAATTTGGATAGTACGTGCGTTTTGATTGGTCTACAAGTGTGTTTTCATAGCACTATGAAGCACAAAAATGACGTGAGCAATATGGTTGGCTGCCTCCAAGTTGTGAGAATTTACAGTTTTATAAAAGAAATTGAAGTTTAAAAATGCACTTCGTATATCGTCGTCTTTCTCCTCGGCAAAGTTTGTAAAAATTCTCGAGCATTTGAAAGCCCTCGACTGCGTCTCGGGTTTTCACTGATCTACTCTCGAATTCTCCCAAACGTTCGCCTCGGTTTTCACCAGGCTATCAAGGCACGGAAAACATGTTTTATTTCTTAAGTAACACTATGTAGTGAGAACACAGTGTTACTTACCATACCCTATAGTGCAACACAATGTAACACACTCTAACACTTAATGCAATGCTATGTTATCAAATACAGAACAAAGCAAAGCAATGCAACACAGTAAATTATTTTGTATATTCCATTGAGAGTGTTTCATTTCTAACTAACAATTTTAAAAATAATTGTAATGGGACAAAATGCGAACTGCAGGATCCTGTATGAAAATCCTATCTAATCTTTATAAGAATCACGAGGCTCAGATTTAGGAAATTTTAAGAATTTTTTAAGAATCATACTGAGGTATGACTCGACCACACTGGTTTCACCAGTTCGACAAAATGTGGATCTCTTTTGAAACGATTATTTAAGAATAATTTAAGAATTATATAACGCTAAAAATACTAAGAATCGCGAGGCTCGGGAAAAAGACTATGATTATTATTAAAAAAAAGTGGATCTTAATTGACTTTCCAACTGTTAGATCTAACCCAGTTGCATAGAAAATCAGGTACAGATATTGAATGCCGAAGAACTGTTACACTATATGAACTGTGACTGACAGAGACAATGATCTCTATAATCTGTGATAATATTAGTGTTGTGTTACTATAGGCAATTTCCGTTACCTGTCACAACACTACAGGCGTAAGTCGTGAAGGAAAAGTAATGCCATCCTTAAAACATACAAAATCTAGCTAGTATAAAAATAACTAAAATCGAAATTATTCTGAACTAACAAGATCAAGGGTACTCTGACAAAATATTAGTATGGTAAATTCTACATCTTATGCAAAGCTTGAGGAGGGTGTGACTGGCCCAGCTGGTAACATGTCTGGCTCTCCGATTCGATTCTTCAAGATGTAATTTGCTCTTAAAATTTTGAAAAATCGCTTCCAGTCTCATCTTTACCGCGCAAAGGGAAGGCCGGTAACTATCATATTGTTTTCTGGTCAACGACGTCAAAAGCAGAGTATAGTAGTTAGAGTTTGTGTCCTATTTTTATATATCTGTTCCATTTTTTTGTAAAATATAGTAACAGAGTGTGTTGTAGGCGATTGCAGCAACATAAAAGACGTAAATCCTTTTTATGATAATCCTCGGTCAGAACAAAGTAAAGAAGGTGGCGATGGATTCAGTTCGTGCAGAGCACAAGAGATAAATGGCAGTCGAAACCAAGTTCTGTGGTATGCAGTCTGAATTTTTCCGAAGATTGTTTCTTCACTGGTCATTATTCTATCCTCACATTTTCTTCCGCCATATATCCACGCTGTCGGATCTGCTTTTGAAGTTACAGACCAGAGAACAATTAGATAGTTACCAGCCCACTCATCGTACGGTCAAGGTGAAACGGGAAATTACTTTTGTACGCTTTAAACGGAAACTTCACCATAAAGAAAAACCGTCATCGTTACCTTGGGATAGTTCTAATATTTTACTACAAAGTTGGTTTTCCGTTAACAAGTAAGTGAAATGAAGTTTCTAATTGACTCAAAATTCGTAATTTAATTTAAATACTTTTACGGTTAAAAAACTTTCACACGAGGTCACTTTTCAGGAACATCCGAGCATGTGTTATCGAGCCAATCAGGGTTGGTTTATGTCGGGTTAGAGAGAAATGCAAAAAGAGTATTATAGTGTTTCGATAAAAGATAAATATAAATGAAAAATTTAATATAAATTACTACATTAATATAGAGACGATTGACCATAATTTTATGCACTGCTAGCTGTAATAACTGAGAGTTTAACTACATAGAAGCAAACGTCTCTCAGTATTTGTTTCTTTTTAGTCGCCCTATCAACTGTTGTACGACGGCAGTGATTCGTTAAGATATCTGGGGGACAAGAAACAGTTGCGTGACAAAAACAATCATAAAATATGCGAGTGATGCAGAGATGGCTTACTCTAATAACTTACTCTGTCTCGCGGGGCATTCTGGAGCTCAGAATGAAGAGACACTTCTTTGTTATTGTCTTCATTATTAATAAGCGTCATCCTTTTCTGGGTCTAAATTGCAAAAAAATAATATATCATCTTGTCAGCTTCACAATTTTCAAACTGGTACAATGACATTATAAGACAAGTCTATTCTAGCACCTAACGTATAGAAAAAGTTGTTATTCCAGGACCAATTTACAAAATATTGTTAACTGAACGAATAATTTATTTAACAATTTTTTTTCTCAAAGTGACTTTTCGAAATAACAAAGGATAGTAATATTTTCTTTGTGATTTCTTACTTTGAGTTAACAATTTTTGTACAAACAGATCTACTTTAGAAATTTTTTCTTCAATCCGTTATGATAAGTTGGGTACATAATATGAAAAAGTATTTTGTATTCCTCTTCTTTATTGTTCCCTGTTTTAGTATCACATAAATCTTTTACTATTTCAGGACAGTTGTTAATTGGTATTGCTTCCTGTGTCACCATAATAACACTGCTAGCAAAACAACTTACGAGTCACACATTCTTTGCAAAATGTTCGTTACATCAAAGGGGCAGTGTTTAACTTATCGGTGTGAGTCATATTTTCCGAAAATAATTTGTTAGAAAAACACATTTTCATTATTCGTAACGTCTGCTGCTGTAACCTTGTTGGGAGTGGGGCATGGATACTAATCAGGGAAAAAGTGTAACCATTTACCTATCCTCGGTCAAAATTGAAGCGTCTGTCCGTCAATTCTATTACAGTTATTCATCTACAGTGTATCATTTAGTTGTTCATCGATTTTAACCCATTCACTGATTTTTATTCATCTATTTTCTTAAATTGATTAATCCATCCTTACTTCCTCCCTCTATTCTTTTCTGCACGTCTGCCTTTCTATCTTTTAAACTGCAAAACAGTCTCTTTACTGGCGGAAAAATCGACATCCAAGAAATGTTCATCAAATTGGAGAAGAGAAAATGCTTACGCAAACGGGACGAAACAAGCAGAAAGAACTGTGGAATTTACGCACTACAAGTCTGAACAGCAGTTTTCCGTAGCCCATAAAATGCAGAAATCATAATGGTTATTTATTGACAAAAGCAGTCAGCAATTTTAACACCGGGAATTGACAAGGTATTAAAAGGAGAACATCCGCAGCGCAGTGTTTTTTAAGTAGGGATGAATATCGATTTCTATGGTATTGCATACCGCAGATTATCAGAAACTAAGTTGATAACGGAGTGCTTTTTCTTTCCTCCCTTCCTTCCTTCTTCCTTTCTTTTCTACCTCCCTCACTCCCTTCCTTTCTTCTGCCCCTCCTTTCTCTATTCCGTCATTCCTCACTCTCTCCCTTAGTTCTTTCCTCCCTCGCCCTTCTCTCTTCCTTTCTTCCCTCTTCTCTCCCTCTTTCTTCCACCCTTCTTTCTTTTCTTACTTCCTCCTGCCAACCCTCTCCCTTTCTTTTTCCCTCTTCCCTCCCTCCCTTCCTCTCATTTCTTCCTTCCTTTCTCCCCCCCTTCTTCTCCTTCTTTCTTTCCTTTCGATCTCCTTTCCTCCCCTTTCTTCCCCCCCTTCCTTCTTTCCTTCCTTCCTCCCCTTTCTTCCTCCCTTCCTCTCCTTTAGTCCTTCCTTTCTCATTCCCTTCCTCCCCTTTCTCCTTCCCTTCCTCCCCTTTCTTCCTCCCCCTTCCTTCCTTCCTCTCCTTTATTCCTTCCTTTCTCATTCCCTTCCTCCCCTTTCTCCCTCCCTTCCTCCCCTTTCTTCCTCCCCCTTCCTTCCTTCCTCTCCTTTATTCCTTCCTTTCTCCCTCCCTTCCTCCCCTTCCTTCCTTCCTTCCTTCCTCTCCTTTATTCCTTCCTTTCTCCCTCCCTTCCACTCCTTTCTCCCTCCCTTCCTTCCTTCCTCTCCTTTATTCCTTCCTTTCTCCCTCCCTTCCTCCCCTTTCTTCCTTCCTCTCCTTTATTCCTTCCTCCCCTCATTATTTCTTACTTCCTTCCTTCTTCCCTTCCTCCCTCCTTTCATATCTATCTTTCTCTTTCCTTTTTCTTTCTTTCTTTCATTAAATACCATTTTTACCATAATAACAATGGTAAAACAGAAAAAACTTACTTTATTGCAAACCTGCTTGAAACATAAAACCCACAGGAAAGATTGTTTGTTAATAATATGCTTGTTCAAAAATAGTGGTTACTGTTTACTGGTCCTTTTGGTTACTTCTAATTTAATAATAACAAGCAATTCTGGCTAGTACCTGCTCCTTCAGCTCGCGTACCAACTGATCCTTTTCACTCTTAAGCTGCCTCACTTCCGCGTCGCTTCTGCCTGATGGTGACAGCTCCATCAAAGCAATGTTGGCATCTTTCTCCGAAATGGTGGCCAAAAGTGCATTTTGTCTATAAGCAAAGACAAAATAATCGTTTCCAAAGTGCAAGGTCGTGGTAAAAAAGGTAAAGGTAAAGGTTTCTTTATTTAACGTCGGTAGTTCCGTCAGTTCATAGAACTGTTATCAAGGGAAGCCGACGGTGCTTCCTTTACCCCCTCCCTCTGTCAGTGCTCCATTTTATGGGTATTTAAAGCTACAGCTACACAGATCAGAAAAAAGTTGGAAAAGACGTTGGAGTCACTGAGAATCGAACTGGGGACCTCCAGCAAAGAAGGGAGCGCACTTACAGGCTATACGTCTGTTCCTAAAAGGTTTGTGTTTAAAGACGTTAGCTAATAGGTAAAGAATAATAACTCGTGACCCACAATACTTTAACAACAGCTGCCGGCCGATTGAGACATGATTAGTCTCGCGCATAAAACCTTCTTCATGAATACCCAATTGTAACATCCCCTTTAACCCCCCTGATTTTTTTTTGTATTTATTTCGTTTCAATAAACAGTTTGGAATCATGTACGATGTTTTAACTTCAGTTACCTACATTTTCGAGGCAAAGATTCACTTCAGACAGCGAGTTTGACGTGATTTCAGACTGACACTGCACGACACAAAGTTAATTTTATCTAGTTTGAAGTCGTTTTTGTCGTGTCCAAGAGCCCACGTAATATTCTGTTTCGTTTATCAATTTTAGAATCAGTTGTGATACCAGTCGATAGACTAGTTCCCAATAACATGAGCACATGATCGCAGAAAAGGCTACAACAGCCAATCAGAGCCAATTAAAAAGACCAATTAACAAACAAAATGGTTAGCGGCCTTTTCTCAGAAACTTTATGATCGGGAGGGAGGTGTTTTTTTTACTCGAAGTTTTTATCGTCTTTATCAGAGGCATGGACGAGAAAAGCGTGATGAATGGTATTTACTATAGTTTGTTTGAAGACTACAAAATGTATCGGATTTGGTCCGTTTTCGCACAACTAATTCAGTCTTCTTCCAAGTTTTGCAGTTGCAAAGAGTTATCAAAACATTTTTAAAGAAAAAACTATGAAAATAAAAAAACAAAAAAAATTGGGTCGCGCGCTTTTTCAATGGTCAGGCGGGAACGCAAACCATTTTTTTACTTGGCCTAATAAAAATTCCTCATTTAACTTCGTGTCCTACAGTTGTATCTGAAATCACACCTGTGACTTTTTAATGTCGAGAATTCGCGCTTTAATCTAATTCGATTTTAAAATCACGCATATGCTTTCAGTGGAAACACTCCTCCAATAAGTACAATTACCATAATTATTCAAAGCCATGAATATCAAATTATCGATGAAAAACTAACATGAACAAAAACCCCGCAATAATATGCATTGATAACATATGATATGTGAAGACAGCGTGGGAGCAACTTTAGAATAACCCGACACTGTCGTTAATATAATTCTGCACATTTGTTTTTAGAGAACGACCAATGCGCAGAATAAATCACCATGTCATTAACGACAGTGTCGGGGTATTCTAAAGTCTAGCCACAGCGGTGTAACAAACCAAAAACATTTTATACGACAAAATGTTTAAACAAGAACCTTAACTTTCATAAAACAAATGATTTTAAGATTAAACAGCGAAGTTCTTAAACGGTTAGATAAGTTGTCGGGAAACCTTTGCAAGCGCCTTCAATTAGCGCTGTTTAAAACTGCAGGTTTCTGGAAAGTTAACTAACACTGATCTAAAATCTAGTTCAATCGCAAGTTAGCGACAATGTTTATTTGTTGGTTGTTCTGGTTAATGTTTACTAATTAAGTTCGAACCACAGAACTTTAATTTTGATTTTGAGTTAAACCAAAACATCAGCCGCAAAGGATGAAGGATAATCGGTCTGACTATTTAAATAAATTACCCTTAACAATCAGGAATTGCCTTGACTTGTTTATGTTTTTAAAAATTACTTTTAGTTAATTAATGGACATAGCTAAGGTTAAATACATATTTTATTAATGTAAGTTTTCATATTACTGATTTTTCGTCACCTCATCTCCAACAATTCTTCCAACATTCGTTGTCTTTCAGTCTTGTAAAAGGACAACAGGATTTCGTTCTCATTTAGTGCCATCATCAATGAAGCGTTCTTCGTGTTGGTAATGGCAGTTTCCACGTGGTTCCTCTCAACTTCACTCTCCATCTCCTCAAGTTTCTGGGCGGCGTTTTCTGACGTCTCTGCATGCTGAGCCAGCAGTTCTTCTCGTTCAGCGGCTATCGTCACACTTTCTGTTAAGGCCTCCTCTAAAACGGCAATGCGTTCTTCTTTTTGTCTCACATCATTCTAAGATTTGAAACAACGAGTGAGCTGTTAAACTAGAAATAGTTCTCACTACAACTGCCCCCGCCTTTACTGAGATGTGACATTTTTCTTGTAGTGATTTAGTTTAAACCATGATATACTTAAATGACTAAAGCCCTGCTTACACGGAAGATTCAGTTCTTTACAAGGGAATTGTGTCATTTTCATACATTTTCATATATTAATATAAAAATGGTTGAACCGATGATAAGAATTTCCGGTTTCTTAAACGAATCAAGTACCATATCTTAGATGTAGCCGTGAACTTTAACCAAAAATATTTTGTTATCTTCCGTTATATACGGTGGCCCATAAGGGACACGGCTGCACCTCAAAGCAAGATGCGTTCACACTATTAAAGCTCACTTTCTTCGTGTAAGTAATCATCAACACTCTTTCCAAATCTACTTTCTCCTTAGAAAAGCAGCTGCTCCGTAGAAATTGAGTTTCTCCACAGAAAATGAGCTGCTCCGTAGAAATAAAATGGTCGATCCAGGTCCAACGTTGGGTAAAGGGAGACCTGAGAACCACAGTTTAAATGGCGCCATTTTAATTCTTAATTCGTTGAAAGAGCAACCATAAAACAAGAAATATTTGCTACTAAATATTTTCATTTATATTTATAAATTTACCAGAAAAATTGTCACTGCGGTCAACAGAAGAAATACTACAAGACTACATCCGCAAGAATGGCAAAACTTCACCATGCTTCTTCCAACCAAAAAATAAATTAAAATGGCACCATTTTTACTGTGGTTCTCAGGTCTCCCTTTACCCAGCGTTGGGCCTGGGTCGACCATTTCTACGGAGAAACTCGATTTCTACGGAGCAGCTGATTTTCTAAGGAGAAACTTGATTTCTACGGAGCAGCTGATTTTCTACGGAGAAACTCTATTTCTAAGGAGCAGCTGATTTTCTACGGAGAAACTCATTTCTACGGAGCAGCTGATTTTCTACGGATAAACTCGATTTCTACGAAGCAGCTGCTTTTCTAAGGAGAAAGTAGATTTGGAAAGAGTGTAGATGATTACTTACACGAAGAAAGTTAGCTTTAATAGTGTGAATGCATCTTGTTTTGAGGTGCAGCCGTGTCCCTTATGGGCCACCGCAATTATACTTTCTCCGGCTTGTGGGCAAGTCCCACAGATCCTTTGCGGGCTTTCGGGCAATCCTTAACTGGCTTCTTCTCTCCGAATTGAGATTTTTTTTGGCAGAAAGAGCTATTTCTTTTTCTTACTCTCTCTACGTGGGGATTTCTATTATGCCTCCTCGGGTTTTGGCC